>NW_011627135.1:643182-816830 GCF_000204515.1 Acromyrmex echinatior | reverse complement strand
GCGCCAGAATAATTATCAAGAAATCTCCACATTCTACGCGAGTTCCACGTTAAATTCTCTCGCGTATTCATTCAGGCGTCCGAATTTCATAATGCGCAAATGTAGTTTTGCACTGGAAACGCAATTCCATTTTCTGCGACAAGAAACGAACAACAGAAGAGTGATGTAAAAAAAAATTGCGTTGTACGAAGCGTCGGTGCAAAGTGTCGTTTACGAACGCTTATACTGTTCGTTCTGAAAATACTGTTCTTTTGGCTGGATTGAATTAACAATGCAATTGACAACGACAATGTAATTGTCGAGATACTCTAGGCCTGTATTTATTTTTTGAAAGAGACCGCGCATTTCAACGCGTTGCAGAAATTTCGATTTTGGTAATCTTACTTTAGTAAAAAAAAAAAAATAATAATGCGAATAATAATGTAAATTATAATAATGTAAATTATAAATAAAAAATGATAAAAACCAACACTTGTATAATTGATTCTGGAGATTACTGCAAAAGCCTCCTTGTGTATAATCATTCATTATTTTTTTAGTTACATATCTCACGATCTTCAAAATCGCGATCTTATACAAAAAAAAATGATATACAGCTTTACTTTAATAATTAAAAATTATTTTATTAATTCAATAACAATATTAATGAAATAAACATGATTTTATTAATACGACATATTTGTTTTATTTATTTTTTATTAAGATTACTTTCTGCAAATAAAATAATGCTGTTAATGTAACATAATTTGTTTTTATTGTGGAAATATATAAATAATAATATAAACTGTAATAAAAACATTCATGCGAAGTATAACGTTATTTTGGAAAAAAACTTTTATCCGATAATTTTAAAAAACACGTTTTAGGTCTTCAGAAACCGATACAAATATTCTTTCACGCCGCATTAAATCACTGTCTTTTCTTTCGGTCATGTTACACAAAATTCTTTCCATCTCTTTTTTTTTTCTCTTATTCTTTCTCTTCTCTTGTAAGAGTTTTCTACTTCAATATACATCGAAAAGCTCGAGAAAAGGATGAATATTCTTTGAGAAGGGAAGCTCTCTCTTTACCGTGCCTTGTTTCTGACTGAAAAGATGTTTTTAACCATCGTGCCGCCACTGTCTCAACCAATTTACAGAGAACGGCTTGTATGCTAATACAGTCTCCCGAAAACCACCGAAGAATTCATTTCGGGGTTCATTGTATGGGATTCCGCATTGGGAATTGTCGTGCACGAATCCATTTCCTTCCTCAACATCTCGGAAGATCAGCTCGATGGTTTCCTTCGGAACAATTCGGTCTCGAGCGACTTGATAAGTCTTTTTCACGAGGTTGTATTAAATAACGAAATGGCTTTCTGTTTTAGTCGAGACACTTTTCTCGCATATCTGTATGAAACATTAGCTGGGTTTGTTCCAGGATAATTTTATTACTCATCTCGACAGCAGAATATATCTCGGGGACTTGTGTTTCTGGCTGTTATGCGTTCTTATGACCTCTTTTTGGCGGCGGAGAATTTTAATTTAATTTTCCTATACCGAAACATATGTGCGATTCAATTCAATCATTGCGTCCAGGAACATCATCCACCATAATATTGCAACGCAGCAGGTACCACGCATACGATCGATACCGCTGCGTCCGTGCCAGCTGACTTGACTGACTAATCCTGAATGCACTTGTGTAGCATGTTGAAGATACGTGACGCTGTTCGAGTAGGACAATGCAAGGAGAATTCCAGCAAGATTCGTCAGAGCGAAATGTTCCCGAATGACGGTGACGTCGGCGACGGTTTAATTGGCGACCCGTATCCTGCGGGCGCCACGAAATCGGGCGCCTCAGAATCAAGGAAAATATCGAATTAGCAACGGATGTGCGCGAACACACAAATCCCATGTACTCACGTTCGCATGGGTTTTAACCACGCCGGTTCCGTCGTCCTACAACGCTGCTCAAACAGGCGAACTATACTAATTATTCGGCAGCATTGTTAGGAACAGCCTGTAAGGTCTCGACATGGCTGGTTCACGAATACACAGCAATACAACCGGCTAATTCGCGTCATGAATGTTAATCACTCGGGATTAATCCGGAATAACGCTCGACGTTTTCTCCTTTGACTCCCGTTGTTCAGACAAGCTTAAGTACACGGCGATGAGCACCGGTATTATTTTAGCACAATCGTGCGAAACGGGAGAACGAACTTAATTATGTGACAATGAACTAACTGCATATTGCTTTATAAAGTGATCGGGTTATGTCGAATGGAAGATAATCGAAATGATATTCGTGCGCATGGTGAACATTGAAATGTTCAAATTGTAACTAATAATCATATCGCGACGTGAAGGAATAATAACTGAGTTACTCGTGCATTTAGGTAATATATAAGAATAGAGAAAGATCCCGCACAAAATCATAGGATTTTGCCCCTCGGTAAAATTGGCTGAAATTTTAGTATGTTATAGTTCTTGACTCACTGATCAAGTGTCCATAGGCACAAAGCCTGAAAATGACTAGTTTTTTTGTTGTAGCCATATATTTTAAAGTTTTACTTTATTAATGCCTTTTTTATTGTAGCCATTTAAAGTTTTATTTTATTAATGCCTCAAACTCAGGTTTCTATAATAAATCAAGAGATTTTAAATAACAATATGCCAACCACTCTCACCACCCTCACTCCACTCCCATTCCCATACACATACGCGCGTTTTTATATAAAAAAGATATATAAAAATCGAAGTTTCGTATGTGTGTGTTTGTGTATGCATCAATGGTACATTTATGATTTTAGTTTTTCGTTCTCAGAATTACCCGAAATGAACGACGAACGTGCGTTTTATTCCTTTGGGATGCTTGATTTTCGTGAATCTTCTTGCCTCTCATGTTTGTGATGCTTGATATTTTTTTGTACATGGAGCTTCGCGAAAACAAACATTTAGGTCGTGATAATCAAGCACTTTGCACATGAAAAATAAATAGACTCACGTATTTCAAATGATATGCGTGAAAGGAGTCGTAAAAATCTAGCAAAATCTAAATACATAATAAAAATGCGTGCGCGGATGTATGTGTGTGGGAATGGGGATGGGGGTGAAGTGGGGATGGAGTTGGGAATGGTGAGAGTGGATGGCATATTGTTACTCGTATCTAAAATCTCTTGATTTATTACAGAAACTTGCTTTTGAGGCATTAATAAAATAAAACTTTAAACTATAACAAAAAAACTAATCATTTTCAAGCTTTGTGCTTATGGACACTTTTGATTAGTGAGTCAAGAATTATAACATACTAAAATTTCAGCCAATTTCATCAAGGGCCAAAATCCTATGATATTATGTGCGTCTTTTATATTTCAGGTGAATTTTGCTTTACGAATGAAAATAAATGGAAATTATTTATTTTCATACAGACACTAAATATTTTTTTATGCAGAATTATTACTTTGTACAAAATGTTTTATTTATATATATATATATATTTAAAAAATGATGTATGTAGTAAAAAATCAACATTTTTCAAAGAATATACTGCACACTAAATTTAAATTAACTGTGGAACATATAACGAGAATATCAAAAAGTGCAAAGTGCTACATTGAATTTCTGGAAAGAAAAATCTCTCTATAAAATACGACTCAACTAGTTTATTGTATCCGTTTTTAATTGATTTATTACACCAAATAATAAAAATAATTTTTACTACAATTTTACTGAAATTTGATATTTGAAGAATCGTTCAAGTTTTCTGTAATATTGATCATCAAGTTTCCTATGTCAAACTTATCCTATCCTTCAAGTTAAAAAGCAACTTAATAAATAGCAATAAATTATTATGGACATTTGAATTTTATGTAGAGGAAAAATCTATCGCGAAAAATGGCGATACGTCGACAGATTTTTCTGCGTCGCCGCGACGATTTGATGCACGTGTTTTTCAAAAATTAAGGGCTGCATGTTTTATCTTCGGAACGTTCTTCTTTACTGTAATATCCCTCCTTAGAGTAAATATTAGGCTATGGAGAAAAAATAAAAGAGAGAGAGAGAGAGAGAGAGAGAGAGAAAGAAAGAAAGAGAAGCGTAAAGAAACGCGCTGGCATCCGGAATTCAGAGTTTCGATTGCTTGAGCCATTTGCTCGAAAGTAACTTTTGTACTTACATTCTGCTATTCTTCGCAAAGAAAATCAAAAAATCACGTGCAAAAATCATTGCATCGTAGTTTTTAAAAGTTGAAACTAAAATGAAACGAATAATACTCATTATTTTCTAAATCTTTTGGAATGAATTGTCACTCTAAAAAGGGGAAAATCTTTTTTTCAAGACTGGCTTAATTTTTATTCTTTAGACATTCCATTTTAAAGAATTTAGAGAGTAATTAACTAATTAAAATTATCTATGTGAACCATAGCAATTATTAATATATATATTAATAATTATTACCGAAATATATTCGCAAAGGAAAACTGATACTACAAACTATTGTAATACAAACTAATACAAACAGTTCAGCTGTACAGACGTTTCGACTTCTTGTTCAAGTCCTCTTTAATGCAATGAGATAAGAAATAGAAAGACAATTCCGATCCCTCTTCAACACAGACAATTTGATAAAAGAATTTTGATCCAATTGTAAGCATTGTATAATGTAATATTTATTGTTTTGACGAAGAAAAGTTTTTTGCGAGCAAGTAAAGTTTCTTCATGAATAAACAAATATTTCATTATAGCGCAACAATAAATTATTTCCGATACTTTCGTGAAATAAAGCAATTTCTCGCACGTCAGTAATTCTATTTTTGGATATTTGAAAATTGAACATTGACACAGCCGCAACAAATGCATAATTCATGCGGAATTCGTCGCGTCGTTATTCAATACTAATTCACTGCATGGTGCATCGAACCGGCGCGACTGTAATTAATTCCATTATATAAAGCCAAACGAGATTACGTCGATATCTCGTGTAAAAGTGCCCGTTCTTCGTGGCCTAAAATCTTATTAGATCCATTAAACGAACGCTCGAGCCTGTTTCCTAGAAGATATTAAACGAGATGAGTAGACGCGAGCGTGAGGAATACAGACGTGTAATGGGATTTGTGGTTACTCTGGCCAGTTTTGTGGTTGTACATCACCGACACGTACACAACGGACTTGCCTGAACCGCGACGACGAAGCTACTCCTTTGCTCTTCTCAATTATAAATACCGGGTAATTAATCCCGCGTGAGCTCTTAACTGCTCCTAAATAAGAGTGCACATCAACCATCGTTTATTTATGCGGATTACCGCAAATGTCGGAGACTTATTCACACGATGATCGACCGCAGCAGCCATTGTTTCATAATTTCTTTTAAGGCGTTGTTATGTAGACGGCGAAAAATAGACGTTTTAGCGCGCGTGTGTCAGGTGCGATTGTCAGAATATGGAATGGACATCCCGAATCCTTTAGATTTCCATAGCTCTGGGGTGAAACTACTGGGCGGATCGATTGGCATGGGTGGTTGCTTTCTAGATTGCCGCTATTCCGTAGAGAAAATGATTTCCGGCGTCGGAGCGCATCATCGCCTCGCCAGTATGTCAACAAGGATCGGCATTGACGCTCAAGAGTAGACAGTGGTAAACCTCAATTTCTTACCGAATAATGTGTGTGCGAAGTATATACGTATAAGTACATATTTTCACTTTGTCTTCTGACATCATTTTACTCCATCCCTCACAATGTGATGGATCGACATATTATTTTACTCGTATCTACTCGTTACATTAAGAGAAAAATTTTTGATGTTTGTAACATACATACTGAGAGAAAGGACTGTGTTAATTTAACAAGCCATCAATATCTTTAACAAATGACTTGTAGATATATGACAATAAATTATATTGTTGTGATTTGGAATAACTAATCTGCTGCTATTCCAATCAATTATTAATAGAATTAATTTATGTAGAATCTACCCTATTTTTTGATAGAGATTTTCATTTATTAGCGTTACTGATTATTTTGATTTGTATCGTAAATTGTGTATTATTTGTTACATTAATAATGAGAAATTATTCGCAAACTGATTCGTAACTGATCGATTCGTTTTTCTATCAAACTATCACATTTGTTTTGTTTCTATAACAAACTCACTTCTCTCAGAGCGTATAATTATTACTATTAATATTATAAATACAGTAATCATTATTATAATAACATGTAATAGTTACAAATATCAAAATTTTTTTTAGCGTATCAACAATTTAGGACAAGCAAATTACGTTTTTTTGTGATAATGGAGATGAATCGTCGAGCGATGGTGAACGTGACGATGATTCGTGTTCGCAAGCATCGCTACTGAAACCACACGCGAACGATGGGATATTAATTCCTTGTTCAACCGCGTGTATGAAACTACGATGAAACCGTCGTGTCATCGGCAGCCGGCAGATTCATTTACCCGGCACATTCCGCATTCAACGTGAGACTCGGCTGTGAACAAAGCCACCTTCGCAATACCGGCGCGACGAAGGCTTTGTTGTTTTTGTGTGCCTCTTTTTCTCTCTTTCTCCGTTTCCTTTTTTCCTTGTAAAATCGAGAACGACCCGAAAACCGAAACGCTCTGCTCGAGCGAATCGCGAATCCTTCGAGAATTTTGCAAATAACGAGCGCAGGTTCGAATTTTCTCCTTCCGGAACTCCGGAATTTTCATGACGTGAAAACTTCCAATCTGCTCCGCTGGATAAGTTTGTTTGCTCTAGAAACGAGTCTCTCACACGAAAGTGATTGGGTACATAATTAATTCGTATTCGCGCGTCTTATCAGTAAACAGCATCGTCCATCTGCGACACGTCGCAACCGACGAAACGTTAGAACCTTCCATTTGCGAATGAATGTCAGTCGGTTGTTTTCGAAGCAATCAATTCAATTTTGAAAACTAAATTCCGTTAAATCGACAAATGTATCTTTTAAAGGTGACGAAATATATGTCGCGATAGAATAAAAAATGTGATAAAATAAAAGATAATTATTTTTCTCTGTTGGTGTGTAATCTTTCATCTGCAATCTAAGCTTTTTCACTCTCAAATTTCTTCCTAATTTTGCACAAATTTCAATTTATCAAATAAACATTTTAATATTTAAACAAAATCTATTTGCTAATGTAATAGAGTTGAAAGTTTTTTTTTCTGAAAACGTTGAAAAATGACCTTATTGAATTTTTCTACATTTTTTGAACAGTAAAGATCTTGGGCTGAATGAAAGGCGCAGATTGCGGAAGGAGTAAAAATATGATTGCAGACGTAGGGTTAAATTTGATAAGAGTGCGAAATGTTCGCTCGTTCCTCTCTTTACTTCCGGCGATCCGCGTCAAGGAAGCAACGGCGGTAATAGGCAATAACTCGTCAGCTTTATTTCGTCGCGGAAAGTGCAAATGCTCGTTTCTCGCAAGCGTAAACTCGACTTTATTCACGCGAATTTGATGTCTACCTTGTGTCTCGTGCCTGCTCCGCCTATCGTACTTCTCTCCAATTTTCATTTACTCCACATAGAAAATTACATATTATAGTGTAGCAAGTAATAATTACTTATTTCAAGTATTTCGAAAGTTCATATATCCACAAATTTATCATAAGTTCATCAAAAGCCTCAAATTTATTCAAAATATATTCTGAATCTTATTAGTAAGTTATATACACTTTATAATCAAGATTAAATTAAAACAAATTTGATTATTTATTGTATAAAGTCTTCGATCAGTTTCATAAAAAATTTATTTTCTTCAAAAGAATATTAATTCTTGTTTTGAAGTATAGTGAGTTTTTCTAAAATTTGTAATGAGTATATTTTAATATTATTATCACAAAATATATTTTTTCTCAAAAATAACCGCTATTTAAAAGGAAGAAAATTGTGTAATCACTTTTCTTAACAATAAACTGATATTTTTCTGTATACTCATGGCGAAAAAATATCATTGAAAACGGGAAAACGGTATCTCCTGGCGGCCGCGTAGATCAACGTAGGATTAATTAATTAACCTTAAGAGACGTTGAGAGTCATCTATTTGATCGTGACAAACTCGGTGACAAACGTGCTATTCTAGATGGCACTTGATTTTTCGCATAATTGCGTTCGATTTGTCCTATATATATGTATTTGTGTATCCGTGCACACAGAGAGAATTTTTTTTTTAAATTTACCCTGAAAATATGGTAATTATGATACAATACAATATTTTAAAGATTTTTACCATGCACTTCAGTAAAATTAAACAAATTTATTTTATACTTTATTAGTTTATTGTAGTTTATTGTAATTTTATTAGTTTATTGTATTGTAGTTTTATTAACGAATGAGAGAGATTTACATTAAAATTCTTCGAAATACCATGTTGTCCCATCGACTATTAGGGTAAACTCTAAGAAAAACTTCTCAGTGCATGATTAGAGATCTATTTCTTATTTCTGCACTAAAATTTTCTTTCTCGCTTTCGTCAGATATATCTGTTTCATTTTAAGTCTCAAAAGTGTACACTAGTTCAACTAGAAAACAGACTTAATGATAGAAACAATACTAAAACCTTATTAAATAAAAATTGAAATTTGTGTAAATATGAAGAAGAAATTTGAGAGCGAAATTCGCTTGTGCAATTTTATCTCCTATTTTACGTTGCATGCGTGCACAAGTGTGCTTGACGAACAGAAGTTTTACGTCACGGTGCACGGACATACGACATGCTATATCTCATCTTTATGGCTTATCTTACCCCTCTACATTACAACGAGATAATGGAACAAAGATTAATTCCTTTTGTATTATGAGAATTATTAATTCTAACTTAATGCGCGAGTACATTTCATGAATTTATCACACGATATACGATTACGCTTTTACGATTAGGCTTTTATGGCCTAAAGAGAAATCCGTTTTGGAAAATGGATTACAAATATAATCTGACAGAAGAGATAGTTGTGTGGAAGAAAAAAGATACGATGCAAAAAACTCGCAAAGATGCGACATGGTGACGATAATTCGTCGAAGCTTGGAAAACAATGATCTGGGTGAATAACAATCGGACGCTAATAAATCATCCTTTGGTAGAAGAGCGCGCTGACGCTCATCGGAACCATCGTGATAAACGACGGAGTCTCGCACGTCGATACTTTATCGCCAATTAAACAGAATTGCTGCGAATACCGGGCTTTCGTTTCGTGAAACGGGTGACCGACGATAATGGCGCGTCATCGATGTTATTTTAAGTGCATTTAAACTAAAAGATATAATGCAGCGTAGCAATTTGCAGTAAATCATTGATAATTAAACGCCATTATTACGGTTTCAGCGTTGATGAATTGAACATAATCGTCATTGGAATAATTTTTGAATTGGCGGCATTTTATTTGAACATTGAACCGTACATTGAAAAAATTTTCTGATTAAAAATTGAAATGAATCAGAAGATATTACTTAGAATTCTGGTTATCTCAACTAGAATTGTAATAGATCCAACCAAAAAAATTTCGATTTATTCATTTTCAACCACATTGAAAAAAATTACTAAATTTAAACACATATTTATTTGCATAATATCAAGTAAAATTTACTTATAGTAAATAAATATTCACTTAATGAAAAAGATATAATTAAATTAAATTGATTTATTCTTGTATCAAATATAAATATAGGTATCTTTATATTTAATAAGTATTTAATTGGTACTATTCAAACAAATGATTTATTAAAATTTAATATAATTTTTTTAGTGTAGCATTCCAATTAATGCAACCAGATTCTTTTTCCACCCTGATCTACTACTATTTCACTCGTGCTCGAAGATGCGGAAATATCCGTTTCTCCTGTTATCGATATCCCTGTTGCTGGAATCCCACTATTCAATGTATCGAAAACCGCCCAGTGATAATAAAAATAATATAAAAAGAGAAGGGGAAAAAGAAAGCGGATGCTCGAGAGATCGGAATGCGCCATCTCCGTGCTAAAATTATATCGGATGTGGGAAGAAGAATCGGAATCCGTCGAGATTACGTTGGGCTATCAAAACAAGTGAGATTTTGTGCCGTGAGAATAACATCCCCGGGAAATACTAAATGTTTTAGCAAAAAGTCTCTGGAACACGCGATTCACATAGAACTATAATAACATGAAATTGTAACGACAGAAAGCTTTATCGATTTCTAATTCGAGGGAGAAAAATTCGGAGAAAGAATCTTGATCGGATTGATTGTGTCTCTTCATCCCCGGATTTCCGGATTTCCATCGTTCTTAGGATCGCTGGGGAGTTATTATTGTTTTGAAATTTGCAGAAATATGAGATTTACGCGCGCGCGTCATTAGGTATTCCTGAATGGGGCGTCCTAATTCACCGGAAGTTTCTTTTAGGAATTCCTCATCCCACGAAGAATTTAAAATTAGGGGAGGAAAAACTTCCGTGCGTCGCTCGATTACGAGGTAAGAATTTCTTCCGTCTCTCAAGGGCTCCGTTAACTCCTTCAAATTCTAATTTGGCCCATTGGCCTACTTGAGATAGCAACTAACTCAGCTAAATCGCTAAATCGAGGACACTGACTCGCAAAATTGAAATTAATGATTTCCTTCTCTCGGTGCTCGCGACACCTCCACCTGGACAAATATACGTTGTTGTTCAGTGTCGACGAGCCATTACCTGCACGAAAACACGTGTAAAATTAACTTTCTCACAATGTACTGATTGTGAAGTATTTTTAATACCAATGAGATCGTCTTCTTTAATCACAGTGATTCTTGTTTCAACCTTTTGTCGGCATTAATTTTAATTCTTTCGTCAGCAAGAGATGTCTTCAAGAAACAGGGTAAATTAATATTCCGAATTATATAAAAATTTAAAACATTCCGTCCTACACAGAGAAAACGGCTATGGTTGTTACAACCAAAAGTCGTCCATCATTTTTTGCTTATAAGAATTATAGTGTTTATGATTATCACGAGTATGATAATCGTAAAATATCTTAATGGCTAAGCGGCTGTTATGTCCATCTTATGGTTATCATAACTAAATGTAATGATGGGTGAAAATTATTATTTTCGGTTGTGACAACCGTAGCATTTTTTCTGTGTGTATTAAAACTTTGACAACGACTTTTTACCATCATAGAAGTCAGATTGTATTTTACTTATTTTTTATTTTAGATTTAAATTTATTTACTAAAATTATCATTCTCAAAATATCGATGGTGCTTTTAAAGGCTTGAATTGCCTGCAGAGGGTTAAGAAATTCCCACGTTAACACACGTGACAAACGCAGACGAATAATTCCCAGACATAAATGAATAATTGACTTATTTTTACACTATCCCTTGGACAAAGAAACAAAATTGGAAGTCAGGAAGCTTACGACGGGAAATTAACAGATGTGTAGACCGGAAATGATGTCCGTACGTTACCGTTAGAAACGGCCGAGTTCGCGAAAACGATTTTGTTAAAGGAAATTAGTGTGCCGCCAAGAGAAATTATGGCTCGCACGGCGGCAATGTCGGAATCCGACATTACGATTCGATGTCCGATACGAGAGTAACTTTGTCACCCGCGTGCGGTTACCGAAGTTGAAAACTCGTGTCACTCGATTAGCTGAATTTCCAGCGTAAGACGCCACCATAATTCGGAGAGGATCGATTAGTTTAATTAGGTACGTATGAGTATCATGGACGTAGTTATATCGGACATTAACGAATGCTAACTTGATACGCTCTCCGATAATGAACATCAAACCCGTATGCATATCGGACTAATGTCAATAAATTTGATGCGAATTGTAATGTAGTTCGTTTTGATTATGGATGCAGACGGAATAAATCAGACATTCAAGTAGAATCGGATGCTAAAATATGCGATGAAGGCGCGAATCGACGCGGATGAAGATTAATGCAAAAATCAGTGATAAATTTCACACGACAGCGATCATCGCAATTTCAGACTGTTGTTCCCAAGGCGCAAACAATCAGGTGGTTTTTACGAGCGTTGTCGTTTTGCATCATCTTAAATGGACACGGGAAGAATAAAACAAGCCTACAGGCACAATCTCCTGGGATTCGCGCGTTTCAACGACTCTTCCACTCTCCTTCATCATCTGGATCAGGCGATCTTAAATGCGTCTCGCCTCGACAAATATTATTCGTGAATGTGTAAGAGGTGTCATTACACTGAGATGAAAAATCATAGGAAATGTAACAGATAGATGGGATAATATAGAAAAATTATTTTATTCACGAAAATATTAACTTTCTTTTTTATATGTTTTACTTTATATACAACTGTTCTGAAAATCGTGGTATGGAAATCGAGGAGGTGATTTCTCAGGTAAAAGTAAGTAGAAAGAAATTTTTTCATATTGAACTCTATTTTTGAGAAAAAACTGAATTTGAATATCGTCTTTAATAAAAATTATCTTTTTAATACAAATCCGACAAAGTGAAGAATTTGAACATATCCACTCGTTTATGCGTCTTTAACTCGCTCAACAAGAATTTGTCTTCATTACAAAGGGCAATATTTTCATCCATTTTTTAATTAATAAAGTAAATAACATTATTGAAATTTATTACATTATTATAATTTTAACTAAATTTAGACATGAAAATAATCAGATGAATAGTCAGATGGGTGAACCGAGTAGGTTATGGCTCGTCAAGTGTACGCGTACTTAACGAATATTCAAACTTGATTTTTTTGAAAACAGAGCTCTGTACGAAAAATTTTATTCTATATTTTCAACTGATTTTTACATAAGCAATTTCCTCCTTCCAAATTGTAGCACGATTTTCGGAACATCCTGCATATATAAAATATATGTATATATTGGGTCATTTAAAAAGTATCCGCGATTTTTTCATTCAAAAATTGAACAAAAAACCGCGGATACTTTTTAAATGACCTAATACTTATATAAAAAAATGTTCTCTCTCGATGTACGATTTTTAAATATTGTCGCGCTTCCGTAACAATGGCGTTAAATTATCGATACATAGAGTTTCATAAGGATGTATGTATTTCGCGGATCTTCATTTCGCTCTCGATAAAATGTGTTACGTGTTTGGGCAAGTTTTAATTAACACGATCGTTCTTCACGATACCGGAGATACCGGGACCATATGAACACGCTCGTCTATTCTGTTGGCCGGGATTCATCGACAACGGGACCACACGGTGTTCCGGTCAAAATTCCTGGAGCACACAATAATAACGAAACGGTTACCGTCCACGTCAACATGCGCATTGTGCGTCATATCATGATTCATGTTTGGATTTCCAGTAATTAATAACGGCGCTCATAGCTTCTGGCACGTCGCATAAGTCGAGTGTCAACATCGAAAAAAAGATCGAGATGAATTGCTCGAAATTGCTACGTCAAGAATATTTGAACCCCGATATTAAAAAAATTCGCTCGGACGAATAAATGAGAACCTGTATATTTTTAGAATATTTTGCATTGCATCGGCAAAGATTTTATTATCATAAAAATAATAGAAAGGAGTGAAATTTCCCTAAGTATTATATTATCACAAAAGTATTTTCCTTTTCAATTTTTTTTCAAAAAACGTGCATTGTTCCACGCAGAAATGCACTTGTTTATTTGAACTTCTGCGATTTGAATGCTTGTGAAATAGAAATAACGAGATTACATGACAACCCCCATGCGAAGGAAGTTGAGTTATGTTAATGCTTGCGATCAGGTTATCAAATATATTCATGCACGCATTTCATAGGAGACAGATACTCGAGAAGACAATCGATTGTGACGTTTATGTTGTAAAGTAGCGGAGAGTTTGCCGATCGTTGCCGCCGACGCGTCTTGAACCGACAACGAGCTACAAACGGTTATTCTCCAAAGACACGCTATCGTTGCTCACTGCAAGCTGGAGAACTCTGCATATTATTGACATGATCCGACATAGTTCCGTATGAAACGATCAGAAGCGATTGTGAAACGAGAAATCCGGACGTTTGAGGGATTTCTTGAAGATCACGAAGAAATTTTACAACAGAAGGGGACTGGACTGGAAGAAGTCTATCGACTTTACGATCGCTTTGCGTAATCAGATAGAAGTATCTTGAGAAAACGTAATTCATCAAACGATTCCTGAGGGAAGCGTCGTTGGGACTAAGTTTCAAAGTAATCCTCTTGACTTTTATTACGGCGAGGAGAGTAGAGCGTCTTCCAATCAGCAGTCGAGCGGAATCCGCAACCCGGAAACTCACGTTCCAGAGTTCTCTTGCAAGTAATCACAATTACGAAGCTTGGTTAAGTATTAAATAGATTTTACAGGTTTATAACGCGAGTGATAAGATGGCTTAGACTACGAAAGATACGAAAGATCGGGAAGAGTTCCGTTTTTCTTCGTCGTAGAAAAACAAGAAGGGTACATATGCTCGATGAAATAATATTAGGTTTCGATAGATGTTTACATTATCAACGAATAGAAGTCGTTCCTTGTTTGTATTTACGAAGAACTTTAATTTATATCGTAATATAATGAGTATTGCTTCCTTGAAACCTTTATTCGAAAGAAAGATATATAATAGAGAAATTATTAAAGAAATCTCCAAACTATACTTACGATTTAAAAAACGCCATTCTCAATCACGAGCCTCCACCAAATCCTCCACATTCGAATAAGCCGATACTGTTGCGAATGCTTACTCCATTCACGTAGTATGACCTGCATCCGTTCAGAAGTCGCGCTCTCGATCTCTCGAGCAGGACGAAGAGAGCCGCTCGCGATTTCGAACGCCATCAATAATCGCATATTCGTCCTATCGGAGTACAAGGATCCCGCGAGGTCCTTACCTCTCAGCAAGAGCGAACACGAGCAGGCAGTCGGATAGGACAGGAAGACGGTAACTGGACGATCCTGCTGGCTGCCTCGAGAGAAGCTCGCCCGGGCGGCATGGCTCCCACCTCTTCACCTCAATCCTCCTGGCCGCTGTTGCCCGGCGAAGGATGTCCCACCGTTCGTCACTAATTCCCGGGTAACTCTCGTATCGCCGCTCTTCGTACCGTCGGCAATTCGCACCTCCTGCGTCGCTCTTTCGTGGCCGCGCACCCCGTACGTCAGCAACGCGAGTAACGCCTGTTAGTAACAACCTATTCCCCCGCGCGCAGCAGGAAGTCAGGCCGCGTCTCTCGCAAGAGCGACCTTACCGGGTGTCGTCGCACCACGTCGCGTCGCGCTGGCTCTCATCGGAGACACGGACGACGCGCGATTCGTTCGATCGTCAACTCGACGAAGAGAAGACCAAGAAAGAGGAAGAAAGAGAGACAGGGAAAGCAGAAAGAGAGCGAGAAAGAGAAAGAGAGAGAGAGAGAGAGAGAGAGAGAGAAAGAGAAAGAGAAAGAAAGAGAGATGCGCGATATTGACAGAACACGATAGAACACCACAGGGTAAGGACTTTGCGGTCGGAACAAATGTAACGATGATAACGACGATGATGACGACGGCGACGCACCGTAGAGTCCGTATGACTGACGACAGGATCAGAGACGGAAAGAGGAGAGCACGGAGACCTGGGCACAGGACACGATGGCCCGGCCACTGCGCCGGCACTGAGGCTACGCCGCAGCCTCGGCCTCCTGGTACTCCCTCTTCCTCGCTCTCTCCTGCCGTCCCGCTCCCGCTCTGTCTGTCTCCCTCTCTCTTTCTCTCTCTCTCTCTCTCTCTCTCTCTCCCTCTCTCTCTCTCTCTCTCTTTCTCTCTAACTCTGTAATGTTCTTCCACCCCCGCTGCGGATCGCTCTCCCTTCCTCGCGCCGTTATTCGCGCGCTCTTTCCTCGCGCGGCCATGCCATGGTCGGCAAATTTGGAGAACCCTCTTGGCGCGTGTGTTCCAAGCTCTCTCTCTCTCTCTCTCTCTCTCTCTCTCTCTCTCTCTCTCTGTCTTCCTTCTTGCAACACAAACACACGTCTCTTTCGAAGAGTCCAAATGAACTCTATTCTGTATCTTACTGAAAATTTATCTTCCATCTCTTTCCAAAGGACCGCCACCACGTGAATTCCTCTCCTTCTGATTCACGCGATTTCTCTCTCCATCGACTATCTCCAATTTGCTCGTGTTTCTCTCGATCTCTCCATTCGTCTCTCCTTTCTATATTTCTTCTCTCTCCTTCTCGCGCGCAACTCTCTCTTACTTCCCCATCCCTATTCACGTTCCTCATTTTTCTTATTCCACCATTTCTAAAACTCTGTCTCGTGTCTTTAACGCCGCTGTTTTTATCTCTTTCTGTTACTCGCGTTCACCGGCTCGAAATACTTGCTCTCGCTTTCTCACAGTCAGTATCCATGTCGCTTTTCAGCCACCGCTACTTTCTCCATCTTTCTTACACACATCATTCATCCTTTTCAGTCAGATCGCTTGAGTATCGCTCTCTTTCTTTTTATCAAATACCTCCTGTGACTTCCTCTCCCCACCACGTAATTTCTCTCTCTCTCGCTCTTCCTCCCTTCATCTCTTCCGTCTGTTTTTCGTACGTCCTTTCCCAACTTGTGTATTCCTTCATCCCTCCATTTACGTTTCCTATCCTTCTTTCTCACCTACCATTGACTCCCCACCAGCTGCGCGCGATTCCGCCCTTCTCTCTTCCAGGATCTTTCTTTCCATCCCTCTTCCATCCGTATCCCGTATTCGGACTTTCATCCCTTTCGTTCAACCCGACGGAGTCCTCTTCGTTCCTCTAACAGCGCCGCGATCCCGCGTTCTTTACGTCTGTCACGTTTCACCGCGGAAGTCAACCCTGTACCGTTGGAGGGTGCATCTTCTTATTACTCCACTCGACATGGGCAGCTGGGCGCGAAAATCTTGCGTCACATTCCTGAATCAAGCGAAATGCAGACGTCCGGATTTTTATGTCCCTCCTAAAAAGAATATGCCATTCGCAGACAGACAACAAACACTTGAGATAATTTACATCAAAAGCAGATAAAGGTATAACGACAGACACACGCATCATACATTCCAAGATATTATTATTTGACATTATTATTTCTATAACGATATGTATTACGATGTATAAATTTCAGATAATTACTATTCAAAGTATTTTAATGAAGAAATAATACGTCGTAATTACAGCTTGCAATTGGAGCTCGCGCAACGAGGAACTTACGTGGTATTATGTGGGAATGCCGGCAGTAATATCAGTAAGAGTACTTTCGTGCGGACTCTAGCGAATTAATTAAAGGTAGCCAATCGTCGTGCGAAACCAAATATGGAAATAATATTGTTCGGTTTTTCATTTAACCGCACAAACTAGATTCTCGCATTCTCTTGGAAATCAACTTGACGATGTCGGCGAATATTCCATCATCCTTCGTGAAATCCGCCGCGAGTAAAATAAGACCAGATCGCGAAATACTGTATCACGATCTTTAATTAAATCGCGCATCTTTGTTCAACCACTGATTCTCTTTCTCTTTTATTTATTTTCACTCTTTTTCATAGAATATTGTTAATTTAGAAATTACTAATAAAATATAAAATTCTATTTTTATTTTATGGAAATATAAAGAGCTTTTTTTCACGTTTGACATTTAAGACTAAATGTAATCAGACTTCGACGTTAATTTGACGACAATGCCGCTGAGAAAATCTTAAGAGAGTAAAAACCGATCGAGAAAAATGGAGCAAAGGGGACTAAAATGCACGACGTTATGTTCTTAATCGATCATTAACTCTGTTCTAATCTCGCGAGGAATATTCATCGTGCTTTTTTCATGCTGAGTGACCTAGTAATTTCTTTTATATCGAGTGATACAGTCTAGACAGACAGTCATCATCTCAGATGAAAATTGACTTTTACGGGATTTATTATATCTTATCTATCTTTTAGCTCATTTTCAGATTTCTATGCGATTTTCCTCCCCCTTCCCTTTCCCGTCTCTTCTCTCTTTCTCTCTCTCTCTCTTTCTCTCCCCCTCCTTTTTTATTTTCTTATTGCCAAGCAGCGCGGACCGAGATAAACGTTTGCGGATAACGGAATCAAATTTCCCGTGCTTACTTAACTGCAAAATAGACGGGAGAGATTTTTGTAAGAATTTTTGCAATATTGTACTTCTTAAACTATTTATTGAAATAAATATCAAATCAATATCGTTTTAAAATTACAAAGACATATTAAATGCAGAAATATTAAATGCAATTTTTTAATGGAAGTTAAATATAAGTTTTTATTCTATACTTTTATCGTCATACTTTCGTCATGTCGTACTTTTTTTTAAATATTTAAAGTTTTAAGGTACGCAAAAAATTTAAGCACTAAGACGTAAACAGTAAGTAAATTTTGGATTTGCTACACTTACTACTTATTATCTTATATCTCTGTTACAATTCGGTTACAATTTATTTACTTTTTGTAAGTACTTACATATCTCTTAATGTCTTTTTTGCCAGCAGTTTTTCTGTTTAAATTTGTTATTGTTTAATAACAGAAAGCGAAATATTTTGAAGATATAAGAAGTTTAATGACAATTCTTGCAATCATTTGAAGTCCGTTTCTATAAAATTTGCATTATTTTTTATATTATTTATCAATTTAATGCAGAAATAAAAATTTTAAGCAGAATCATAAGGCTCGTAACATATTGTAAGACTTTTAAGAATTTTCAAGTGCTTATATCTTTATACAATATTTTTACAGACAATTTCTTACTAGTCTTATAATAAAATTTATAAGAAATCGTAGATATTTACGAATCATCGTACGTCTTACGATACATAATGCATAAAATTAGAATATTAGTTATAAGTTCTTACAAGTTTTACAAAACATGTTACGAGTTTTACGATTCTGCTTAGAATTGATCCATTAATTTGCTTATCTAAATTGATCTATAAAATATTTTCTTTTACGATCGTAATATTTCATGTATTCTTTCATCTTTTAAGGATATATTATTTATATTTTAAATATCATAAACAGATGTTAAAATAATAACGGCAACGTCAACAAGCGATTAATAAAAAGTTACAATTCGAGCAATTTAAAAGAGGCAACTCATATGTAAAACTATTATTTTGCTGCTGTCTATATAAAAAGATACTGGGAAGCATTGTTTAAAGACTATCGTTTATGTGCGGTATAAGGAAACCGCAACGATGGCGCGACGTCATAAAATATCTCGCGTGATACCATCGTGTCCGTCTTACTACTGTTTTACGCACCCTGGCTTCCAAGGGTGCACGCGCGAGCGCGGAGCACATATAAACGTCGTCGGTTCATTCCATAAATTCACGGTGCGACGAAGATAAACTCGCGGCATGAGATGCACGTTGTAGGTCGATGCGTACCCAGCGATGCTGGCAACGATGAGCCGGTTACATAAAATGTGTCTGCGCACGGTTTCAGGGATGATCTTTAATAATCCTATGACGCAGACCAAGGTACGCGATCAGATGAAGCGACATGTCATCCTAAGGTGACTTATAATAATAATTTACGACAAAAAAATGACCAAAGGCAACATGTCACAAATTTGGCGATTTTTCTCTTCCCTTCGGCATGACTTTTAAGCGACATTAATACCCTTATACTTATTGTGTATCATGAATAAGCGTTTTCTTGTAATTATTACACTATCGTCTAAAGGTGATATGTTGCCTCATCTAGCAATCCTAACACGAATGTCCTATCGGCCTTTCATTAGGATATCGCGCAAATGTTCGATGTAGATACACGTGACGCGTTAGAACTGCCTATTTGCAGTAATAACGTTCCCACACGCGAGACTGTTATTAGACTCCGTTACACAGAGACGACGAGAATAGCAGTGCATAATTTTGAATGTATTCTCGTCTAATATAAAGGGATATAATCGCGACGGAGTCTCTACCGCGTTACTGGCTGGTACCACCCAAGATCTCGAGGCCGACTATAGTCCAGCACCTTCCTTCTCGCGATCACGCAAAATGAAAAGCCGCGGGCTAACCTTATTCAAAGGATATCGATTGGCGGAACAAGAAACGTTGCATGCGCGTCCTTGACTCCTAAAACCTTTTCGTTTCGGAGGCCAGGGTCGGCAGGTGAGAGATTAATCGTCCAGGAAACCTTTTGCGCCCGTAAGGACAGGACCTTCACTGTTCTTCACGAGACACCCGTCCGATCGCTAGATAAGTCACACGTTGAATTAGGTAGCACTGTTATTTTCCCTTCCAAGAGAATCGTTAGTGCACTTAATGACGATGCGAGGTCACAAGAGAGAATTCATTTGAACTAAAGGAGATCTCTACCCCGAGTAGAAATACGATAAAACGCGAACGAGTTTTTATCCATTATGTTTTCACATTTCACGTCTTCGTTTATCACAATTAACCGTTCGTACATTCTTAATGGCGCTCTTGCTTTTTAGGACGATAATAAATATTTTTTATATTAAGTTCATGCGGAAGTTGTTTTTCTATTCAATTTTGTACTAAATAACGTCATAAAAGTTGAAGTTCTTTAAAAAGAAGATTGAAAAAGTTCTCCTCTGGATGAAAAGAAAAAATATACGAAGCTCGTGGCAACAATTTACCTTCGATTTTCATGAAATTTTATTTTTAACTTTATTTAGCGAATTTTTTGCATCGATATTACATTCATAATTATACCGGCAAAATAGTTTGCGTTTTTACTCTGACACTCTGAATTTCGCAGCAAAAAACGACGGTTGCCTGCTCTTGGTAGCGCTCCCATTCTGCTGGAGACGGGAATGACTTGTCCTACGCGATGAATTCGAGAATGACGTCGTATCCAACACAAAGGGCAATAACGAGCTTTCGAGAGGCCGCGCTCGAGAGGCGGAAATTTGTCTCACGGGCGCGATCGAAATGCTGTTTCGATCTGCGGTAATTGCGCAGATAAATCCAGAACGGATGCGCGCGAACGTACGTACAATCGGCGAACGAACTTTTCCCCGGTGACATTTTGCGCGAAGGTCGCAGGTCGATTATGCAGACGATCGACGCAGTGGGAATTCTGCGCGAAATTCGAGTTTCGGGAGAGTTGCGTGAAAATGAGGTCGGCATTGACACGGTGATACATTAAATCGCTGTACAATGTTGCGATTCTTTCGCCGTATATAAATAACGAGAAAACGCAATCGAGCTAAACAATTGACGCTGATCAAAGTTTAATTAACAATTTATTCGTGTACCACCAGATACGAGCTCTTAACGACGAGATTTTCTCTAAACGAGAGGAAACACGTACATCAAAATAACTTTTGTCAGAACCGTGTTGCTAAATGAATAAAAAAAAAAAAAAAACAATAGGCGAATCGCGCGCGTCGCGTTCCATACGGAACGGCTTTGACACTTCCGCTTTACAATTGACTTTTTTTTTCGCAAAAACCATCGGCACGTGTTGTAGATATAGGTAGAAATGGAGTCCATCGTCTCTCTCTTTCCTGCCGCTCGTCGGTCACACCAATGATGACGTTCGAAAGCGCGTTAACGCTTTCACGGTAACAGAATTCTTCAATAGCAGGATGAACGTGCCATAGACATCCGATCGCCTATCATCCGAATCTGCCACGGTTCTTCACTTTCTATGGATGCTATTCGGACGATAGATCGTGAGATGACAATGTCACCGGGTATTGCCAATACGGAGTACATTCGCTTAACTCGAGAGTCGTAGTAAAAAATCGATTAACACATTGCGTTCTGTTTCATTTAGAATTAATTCTTGTGATTTCGTTAGTATTTGCATTTGTCCTTTTATTCACTTTTGCTGGCAGTGTATATTTGCACTTCTTGTGGTCTATTCTGATTAACTTCGATTGAACTGTTTTTTCTTCTATAAGATAATTTTGCAAAAAATCTTGAGCGATTATTATTTTATGATTTTTAGCATCATTATATTGAATTGGGCGGAAAGTTTTCTCGATTTTTTATTTGCAAGTGATTTTTAGCATTTGATTTAGATATTCTAAACTTTTCTGTGATATCTCGAGTGGTTGATGCGGATTATTTTTGATCAAGGCCTTGATTTGATCATCATCGATTGTATTACATTTGGCCTACTCGAACATGGCTTGTTGCTCTTCAACGGAAAAATTCTCACTACGGAACTTTGCAAATCAAAATTGGCACGTCATTCACACTATCTTCATACTGCACATATCTTTTTTCAAGTTTGCATAGCCTTTTTAATAATTAAATTAGGATAATGTAGTGAAAATGTGCCTTTTGATCTTCCACTTCCAATCCTTTATAATAAGCAGCAAACTCTATTGATCTTGATATTTTTTTGTTGCAAGATGATATGTAAGCTGTTAATTAAAAGAAAGTGTGTTCAAACTTAGAGTTAAATTAATGTCACCTACTGACAAAAACGAGAAAACTTTTTTTGGCCAATCCGATATATTTTTTTTTGCTGTCGAGATAGCCGTGAAATATCAAGTAATAACAAAAAAAGCAGTTACTTGTTTCGCTATTATTAAGTAAAATGGAATGAAATTATCTTTGAGGAATATCAAATCAGTTCGTCGCTTTGCTCGCCCACTCAACTTACTTCCCGACTGCGTCACGGACTGTCCGCTTCCTTTAGAAACTTTCTGGCCGACAGAAAAGGATTGCATCTCGTTGGTTGGACTCCGTGCATTCGTCCTGGCCGAAGATCGCTATCCACTATCCGCCGATAGCATTTATGAGCAATGAAAAGCGGACGATGACGGCGGCTCGATGATGGCGCGTGGTATTGTTTTGCTCGCCAAGAACTTGCGCGACCAACAATGGAATGGCCAGCGCGCTTTAATGTCTCCCTCGACAATCCCCGAGCGCTGCCACAGATTCTACCGCAGCCTGAGAAATAGGCTACCTTCCTTTTGTTTAAGAAAGGAACTATTCACTGAGTAGTCACTCGCGAGCCGTGCATAGTTTCCTCTTTTCTTCGGACTCGTCACAATTCAATCTTAAAGGCAGCTCTTCTGCCGCAACATGAATCGATTTCCTAACAATTTCTACACTGATGATAGATTCGCGTCTCTCTTTCATCTCGCGTTTCGTCTCTGCATTTAATTTATTTTGCAGTCCTTGTAATTAACACGTCATAGACACCCTGAGTCTTTTTTGACTCGGGTAAAATTTCTGAAATTTTTTTGACACAAATTTCAATGTTTATTCAACAAAGATTTCAATATTTGAGTTAAATAAATATTTGGCAATGTAACAGAGATATTGAAAAGTAATTATAAATTTTTCTAGATTTTTTTTAAAGCTTAGGATAGGGTAAAAGAAATTTGGACTGAACGAAAAATCCATTGTGCCTACGGAGTAAATAAAAATATGTATGTAAAATTTCTGATTATTTTTAATCAGACTACTGCTTGCATTTTCTCATTGACTTTAATTCAATTGTTTCCTGTTAATTTTGCCAAAAATTTGTGTTTCATACGTTAATTGCACAAGAGACGAATACTCTAAACATTATATAAAATATTAAATATTCAATCAGAATATTCAAAATTCAAGTTTTGATTGTTTCCTTCGCGACCTTAAGAAGAAACTATTCGCAGCCGTGATTCAATCTTATCGAAAAAGGATAATTCCAAAGTGTAATCTAAATCAATCTGATTAGCTATCGCGTGCCAAGGCAACCTTCGCGATGTTCTTCGGCTATTAGAGCATCGTTAAAATCGTCAGTGTGTGTGTCACACGGATGAGAAGTCTCACTTCAATTCTCATCGAGGTGGATATTTAATGTCGTTAATCATTAATATTATTTCCTTGCTATCTCGGTGATACAACTTGACGTGAATGTATGAGAGAATAGAAATATCGATTTTGCTGTCTCTCTAATGCTATTATGTGAGCAGGGTGCGTCATATCCGTATTATATCGTATAGTAATTAACAAGAATATGTTTCATTTTATAATAATTAACAAGAATATGTTTCATTAAAATATATTTATTATTAACCTTTATTCTTCTCGTCATTTTTTGTTCCTCGCTTGTCATTTGCATTTTACGCTTCTATTAAAGGGTTACGTCATAATAAGATATTTTTCAATCGCAATTTCATTTTAGTTTCAATCTTCTACGATTAAAAACGAAATGGCAATAACAATTGGTGAAACTATGCAATTTCTTGGCACGTATCGTAAATGTAGGTAACTCGGTAACACAGCATGTAGTTTTTGTTAAATTTAATCGTGGTATTTATCTATGAATCTCTAAAAGAAGTTTAAGTTTTAAACTTCTTTTAAAGACTGGACATTTCTTTTTATTCGTATTTCTGACAAAATACATTGCAAAATATGTAACCAGATACCAGATAAGGTATCAGGTAACATATAAGCACGAGCAGAGTAACAGATAAGCACGATATGCACATACATGATGAGGCTTATGATAAAGTGGATAAATTCCTTTATATTGCTGCACTACATTTGACACTTTTGGTAGTGGTAGAGCTGGAAGACTCATAATATCCATGTCATAATTTTCCTGATTACACCAAGAAAGAAATTGTAAGAAGAAAACTCCGAATTCAAGAAAGCCAGTAATAATTCTTTGAAGTATATTCCATCCATTAGAGACAGTGAATGAATTATATTTTATCTTCCTTAATAATTCGGTGAGAGCAGATTGCGGATCGGCATACGTTGGTGTAGATAGTAGTTTTAGCAAGAGTGATGAGTATGTTGATTTCTCAGATACGTAAAGTATATAATTATATAACATGAGAGTTTCATGTGTTATAAAAAGAAATGAAAGTCTTTTGAACGACACATTTACTGAAAAACTTTTGCCTTCTCTTCCTTGATAAATTTAACAAAAATACATGCTGTCCCAAGTTACCTACACTGTCACAAGTCACCTACATTTGCGATACTTTACCAGCGTATGTGATGCGTGAAATTTTGCTTGGATACAAATTATCCACGAGGGGGAGTTAAAATTTGTTAATAAAGGACATGCAATAAACAATGCAATAAACGGTAAAGGTATGGTAAAAATACTACGAAAAAAATGTGATTGAAAAAGGTACTCTTGCAAAGATCGCTAATAACAGCTAGATTCAAGATGGCAATTAAACAATATCGAAAATAATATGATTTTAAAATTAAAAATCCAAATTAAATATTCAAGAATTTTCTTGATCTTCACTGACCGAGAAGAGTCATGAACTCCGTGAAAAGTCGCTCGATGTTTGAGCAAACATTTTTCTCCCCAACTGTCGAAGATTCCAGGTCAGCGAGTCAAATTGCCTCGAAAATTCGCTCACCCTTAACATACAAGAAGGACATATAGATACGATGGATGAAATGATTAAAATCCAAAAAGTGACTTTATCTGGGCGGTCTGGACCGACTGATCGAGTTAGACAGATAAAACGATATGATGAACAAAAATATAATCGTCAGCAGTTGAAAGAACGAGACAAAAGAAGTGTATTATACACGTTTATTATATTATATTCCATAAAAAGTAAGGACAACCAAACTTATTTTGTTTTGGTCGAAAATACGAAAATCTAGGTCATTGAATAGAAAGATAAGTGTTCTGAGATCTACTATACGAACAACAACATGGTTATGATTGTCTTTATTCTTAAAAAGTAAATTAATATTGACAGTAAGATTGGAAAGTAAATTAATATTGAATTCTTTAGTTTTTTAAATCAAATTTTTTTATATTGCTACGAATCTTTTTAATATTCAAATTATCTATATGTATATCAGAGCTTTTCAAATTGGGCATCGCGAGCCCTTAAATCCTTTGCCTTTCGCCCACTCGTGCTTGTCCTCCACTAACCTGGGTCCAACGCTTCTCCTCTATTCGTGGCTGTGTACCGGCGCGGTGACATGGCATATCATTTCGTATAACAGTCAGGGTTTCATTGAAAGATAAATACGTACACCGAGAAAGAGACAAAAGCAAAAGAAGCCATATTTATGGCTTATTTTATTTTCGTTTGGGATCTCTATTAATCCTAAGAGTTATATTTGTATACTTGCAAAATATATTCAAAAACAAGATTATGAATCAGTATCATTAAAAGGATGTATCGATATAATTTAGCTCGGATTTTAAGAATACGTAATTATTTATAATAGAAAAATTATAATTACTACACGGAAAATATACATAGGATAGAAAATATACAAGTTAAGACATTAATCTCGTGAAACATAGAACATTTTCTTTGGTCTTCGAAAAGTTCTTTTTATTTGTTGTTATATGCGAAAAGATACATATAAATTTATTTTCATATCTTTATAAGACGATATAAAATACAGAAAAGGCACTTTTAAGAGATGCCATTACGTATGAGTTCCGTATATATTTTAATATATTTTTTATAAAGTTTGATTAACGTATTCGTGCATAACATTTATTCGGAAACATTTATACGGTACGAACTTTCTTCGCTCTGATTGACAAATAAGTCAAGAATTATTAAATTAATTGCAAATTATTTGGCACTAAATAGTAACAGGAACTTTTGCAAATATTATATACAGGCAAAAAATGTCTTTGGTAGAGATTTGCCATCGAGATCAATGAAATGAACATGAAGATAAATTTAATAACGTACACTGGCATATATTAGATAATTATCTCTTTCATATAAATTTAGGTCAGTTTTATATGATTAAATTCAAATATATTGATGGCTTTTTTTACGAAAAATATTATAATTGCAAAACTTCTTAAATTTATTTGTATAATATTTAATTATCTTTCTAAAAATTATAAGAATCCAAAACTATATTCAAGTTTGTCGACATAAAGTTTTCTTCCTTTCTCAAACAATATATTTTTATACTCTTATATTATATTCTTTCTTTAACTACTACTGATAAAAAATAAAACATTTGCATTGCTTCAAAATTTACTTATAATATTTTCCATTACTATCGTCGATATTTTCAAGATTTGGTCAAGGTAAAGTATCTCAGAACAGTCCCTTAACATTAATGATAAGGATACTTTGATGCTATTAATATTTAATAGGCATGCTGAGTACTTCTTTCGTCGAATCAATATAAATCAAAATCAAGTCTGAACGAATTCAAAATAAGTCTTCGATTTTTCTTGGTTTACACCGATTCTTTGTTGCGTCATAAATCTGGCCCTTAATTCTTGAAAAATATCGCATATGAAAATACTAAAGAAATCTATAATATTTTTGTACATTTTCGTATGCGATAGTGTTCAAGAATACGACCCTTGGCATACAGTGCAAACGAGTTTGTAGCCGTGAAGGCGATTTTCTTTTTTAGTGAGTCTGATCAGTGATCCCACCCAAAGCATTCGCACCAAAATTTGTCCATTGTGTGATAAAGGTGAGGGGACACGTTTTCAAGAGAATGCGCTTCGTCCGTGTACGTGACCTGTTCGAACAGGATGTCTTTATGCTCCAACGACTTGGCAAGTGCCAATGCCTGCTGGTAGTGCACGTTGTCATCCCCGGTACCATGTATCAACATGTACTTTTTGCCGCGTATTCCTTCCGATAGTCGTGAAATATCCGTGCGATTGTAACCATCAAGGTTGTCCTCCGGAGTCGGCAGACCCATTAATCGTTCCGTATAGATGGAATCTGTAAATCGGACAACGATCTTTGAGATAATATTGCTGAAGCTCGAGATTTGAATTAAAAATACGTCGAGATTATTCGAAATCATCGTAGAATAAGGCAGGACTATTCTATCAATTTTTACTTTAAAGTAAAATGAAAATTTACGATGACAAATGATATCTATCATCTTTTTGTAGTGACATGAGCACAAGCCTTTAAACATTCGATATGTATGTACTGTTCAGAAACAAACATTATTGTGAGAAATGAACGAAAAAGCCCTGTTCTATCCTAGGATCAAAATTAATGCTGAACAAAATCAAATTTCCAAAAAATCTCTTCTTTTCAATTACCATAATAAATCCAGGAAGTTACGGGTGCGACGGATATACCGCATTTGAAGACAAAGTTGGTATCTTGGGCCATCATCATACCAGTAGTGAAACCACCATAGCTCCAACCCCATATACCAGTCCTGTTCGCGTCGATCCAACTGTACTGCTTCTGCAGAATTCTATGGCAAAGAACATTTTCATTTTCAGAGCGACATTCACTGCAGGGAACGAAGCAATTTTTGATCAGTTTCGCGTTACTCACTCGGTGACAGCGATCGTATCTTCAATTTCTACGGTACCTATCTTCCGGTATATTTCAAAAAGCATGTTGCTGCCTTTAAAGGCCGATCCTCGTCCATCGATCCATGCGTGAACCATGCTTCGGTTGGTCGTTAGATAATGCTCGTATCCATACTTGGCATCATCGACGATCCTGACCGTGTTCGGACCGCCGTAGCTGTAGGTTACAACATGTTTAACAGAAATAAAACCTCGAATCGAAGAATAGCTTTGAATTTTCATCTCCCTCAGCGTTACGCGGTGTTCGATTTTATACATCTCCGAGTTACAAATGGGTAGCATGAATTTCTAAATAAATGGAGCGCTCGATACGTCGCAAATGCTTCTTAAAAAAGAAGAGAAAAGTGAGCGAGGGTTATTAAAGGTAATCGATCGTTTCAAAAGCCTCGGCATGAATCGGCAAACAGACTCGATCCAATTTTAAATGGAGATTGCAATCCTTTTGCGTGCTGATCAATCATAGCGTGCGCCGATTTTAATTGCGGTGTAACCGCTATTAATGATATATACGATATATATATATAATATATATAAAACTAATACATTAATAAAAATAAAGTTAATATTTCTTGAAAAATATGGAATTAGACTTGTGATAAAATAGTAGAAAACTGTGACTTTAATTTTATTTAAATCTATGCACAAAATAAGAAGGTTCTATTAAGCAAAATGTTGCTTTCCTTAAAGCTGTTATTTTATGATGCAATATTAAAATTTTTAAAAAAATTTTTTTTTTAATCTATGCACGATACTGTCATAAAGATATTCGTACGCTGCATTCGTCTTCGAATCAAGCACGATTTAAAATATAATGGGGCCAATACGGAAATATGTACCTCTAATAATAAAATTGATTTGTCTAATATATTTATCGTTAAATTTTATTTATATTTTTGTATAAGTTTCATTTTTTATATTCTTATCCTTGTAATAAAAAAAATCTTGTTGCTAAGCGTAAAAACATAAATTTCCTTTAATGACCTCATGCAAAAAAATTGCTAGTATTTTTACGTCGTCAAATTTGTTACTTATTATATCAAAAGGACTTAAATACTTACACGAATACCATCATAGGGTACAACTTGCTTTCGTCGAAATCTGGCGGCAAGAATAATCTGACTCTACAGTCATAACCGTTCACGGTAACGTTGAAATCTTTTCGTTGCGGTATTAACCGCCGCGACAAAAGTGTCCTCGTCACCTGATTAGTATTCCAGATTAAGACTGTCTGATGATTATTGTCATTAATCGTCACCGTAGTCGGATCGGGCCCGGAACAGGTGAAAGCGTAATACGATCTCCGGCTTGAAAAAGATGCGGTAGCGTAAGTGCATTTGTTTCCTGTAACATTTAAATTCGTGAGAATTTTTCTGTAGAGAGAACTTTTTCATTTTCTTGTTCTACGTAACGAAATATTCATTCCTACCGCTTCAATTCTCTCCAAATTGAATTTGGCAAATTTGAGGTTGCTCTCGCGCACAGTTATTCCCGCTTTCATTTTCGAATATACAATTCGAATATATATATTTAAGTCAATATGGAAATGTTCATAATTCTGCCTACCAACGCGCAACGTAGCGTACGTTGCTAACTTTCCATCGAAGGAAGCAGGCATAAATTTCAACACTTTCTACTTTTCGCCGATCGAAATAAATTTCAGCAAACATCGTATTTTAACGGATATACGGTATATCGGCCGAGCTACAGGCCTCTCATAGACGTTGAGTTTTCTCGCAGGCGCAAATAGTCCAGGGAATTAATCTTCTTTATGCAATAATATACAATATTTCAGTCTTGCCTTTTTTACGTCATGAGACGTCTCGCGCAAGAATTAAGAGCCGAATCTTTTGGAATCTACTCGCGTAGCGGAGGAGATAAGTTCGCGCAAAAATAAGTTTGGGTCCATGCGGGAGAAGAATTCAGAAATTTTTCCTGAATTCGACGCAACTTTCGGCGCGTTGCAGAAATATGCGAGGGAAAATTGCGATGATGTTCTACGGGGGTGAAGTTTCCGTAGAAATTACATCATATCATCGTTTCACGTAGATCTTTCCCGCGAGTCTCCCAACCCCCTCACATATACACGCATACACATACATGTTAAATATTCATGAACGCGACTTGCGGCTTTCATCAGATGAGATTACTCCCGATGGACTTTCCGTTTTAATTGGAACGTGTATCTATCGCCCGAACAAGTTACAAATACTGTCGACGATGAGTCCTGAAATTTCTCCTCTGTCACTTATGGAACCCCGCTTAAGCATCTCCCAAGTTTCTGGTCTTGTTCGACGATCGGACGCGAATCTAAGTAAAACGAATGATCAGACATTAAGGTTTCATACTTCTTGCGTAAAATATTTTCCCCAGAGAGACGCTGTAAATAGAATATTTTGACGACGCTGAGCATTCTCGTGAGTTAGACTCATCACGTTCGCGCATGAACGTGAAGTTTATCTAAATTGATGAAAAATACCAAATGTTACTTCCTCCTTCCTCTCTCTCTCTCTCTCTCTCTCTCTCTCTCTCTCTCTCTCTCTCTCTCTTGCTTGATCGTTCGCTCTATTTTCACTCATATTCGTGATTTCGAGGACTCACCTTCCGGCGTGAGCAACTTGCAGGATATGCAAGTTGGTTTTTGGCTTCCATCCAGAGGTACCGAATACAAATTCCTCTGCGACGGTTCACCCGGCGCCGTGGCGAGATAGTAAACTTTGCCTCTGGGCGAATCGGCTGCTAAGATCGCATGAACTTCGGAGGGACCGGGTGTTAGATCCAATGGCATAATAAACTGACCATCCTTATATTCATACCTAATGACATGAACGAAATGGCATGAATAAAATTACGAAAAGAAGGTAATAAACTTCAAAAAATTTTTGACATTTTGAGATTACGATGTCAAACTCTTTTTTTATTAGGTGTTGGAATTAATTCGTAGCGTTTTTAAATGAAAGAATGTTATTTATTTCACATGAGCATTAAAAAATACATTAATGAAAGTACTTCCCATCACTTGTAAAACGCTACGAATTAATTCCAACACCTAATAATTACGAGATTCCGTCGGAAAAAAACTTAATTTTGCGATTCATTCAGAATTCAAAAGTAAAAACTCTCGGGATATTCTCAGAGAGAATCATAATTTTCTTTGTGAATTTATATTTATTTATTTATGAATAAATATATCTTTATATCTTATTACAACGATAGAGAGAATTCGATTTTAGAACGCTCAGTAAATAACGATATATCTGTCTGTCTATAAATATATCTTTATATTATTTATTTATAAATATATCTTTATTTATACATGAATACACACTTTTATAGCTTTTACTCACCTGTTTATATGTCGGAATCTGCCGGCGCTGGTACCAGAAGGCTCTCGTCGTAAAAGCAATATGTAATCACGAGTTCTTATAGGAAGATTCGGTTGAAGCCAGCCCTCAGTCTCCTCGTCGGACAAAACCAATTTGGCATCACCTTGTATGTCGTACATGGTCATCTGGGATTGGTTCTGTACGCGATTTGTCCATGTCGCAAGTACGTGTGTTTTGTTCCACCAGCTCACGACGTACAGAATGTTGTCACTGCGAATGCGAATGTCACGTTAAACATGATCGTAAAATCGTTCGAAGATAATTACAAAAATATTTGTTGTTAGCAAAAGTAACTTACCTTGTCACTTCCTTAATGGGTGCTTCCAAAGTAACTACTTCTGACGATGAATCAAATAAATCGATCACCGACAGAGATACTACCGGGTTTGGTGTACCTACCTAAAATGATGATATTTTTTTCAATGATATAAATGATATTGTAGATAAGTGCAAGTTATACGATATCGTAAAATTTTAGGGACATCTTTATAATATTATGTATTGGGATAAAAAAAGAAAATAGTGATACTTCTATATTAAAAAAATATATAGGATAATTCTTCGTACATAGTTTCTTTGAAAAAAAATCTATCTTAAAATCAAATACTTAATGATATTTTTTATCATTATTGATAATATTAATTTTATTTAATTATTATTTATTATTTATTTTATTTACGTATCAATAAAAACATCTTTAAAAGAGTTAATATTTTATTCTAAAAATAATAGAAAATAATTAAAGTTTTCGAAAAGTTTGTAAATATTAATTGTTAAATATTATTTAGTTAAAATGTATTTTGACGTATCAATATCGATTATTGTAATTCACGAGAAAAAAATTAACTTAATTTTTAAAATGTTTGAGAAGATATTTTATATGCTTTTAGAATATCTCAAGTGAAATTGAAAAAGAATTTTTCGACTCCGTACATGATCTCAGAGTTGAAGTTTTTTTTGTCAATTTTTCACATCCGACTTTCAAATGGCACCATATGGTGCAAAAGCATCACCGAGGAAAAAGCTTGAAAGGATTTGAAAGCTGAGATTTTGAGCTTTAAAATATTTCTTTGAGAACAATTACTTTATCTTTCGAAAAATATATAAATGTATATCATTATACATAAATGTATATCGCCAATTAAAAAAGATATAAATAAGATATTTAAATATATATGAAATTAATCACTTAAATAATTTCGTATAACAAATCAAACTAACTAAGACTCCTTATAAATCCTCCTTATCAAAAAACTTTGTAGGAAGGATGTAGGAGTCGCATCAGAAGACGTCGCGCAATTAATATATCTATGAAATGTGAAACTTCTTTATTCACTAAAACGCGCTTATATGTTTCGGTTCACTTTTGAACTCTCCTCAGAGACAACACAAATTAACATAAATAAATTAACATAAATAAAAATTATCCTGTCATGGTGAGCTCCTCTACTTTGAAAATTTAGATGCCAGAATTAAACCCCAGAATTAATTAAATAATTTCAATTTGATTAATTCGAAAAGTTAATCGATTATAATAAAGAAAAATTTGCTTGTCGCTTTTGAGAAATGAGGACCTGACATAAAAATATTATAGAAATGATTCGCGGACTTTTTTCACGGGAAATTGCTTCTGCCAGCGCACTTCGACAATTGGATTATCCGCACGTGCCGACACATGCACGCGGAAAATGGATCTATGGTAGAATAAGCTCAAGTTAAACGGAAGAACGACGGTCCTTTCAATTCGTTACGGCAATAGCCGATTCCATCCAGTGGAGATGATTAGCTGTGTTTTCTATGGTGACTTATCAGTATTATCATGTCGGAACAATTCGAAAAATTTTAGTATTTTAACATTGCTGCATTGTTAATGAAATATTACTAATAATTTTCGATACTAATATTGTTAACGAAATATTACTAATTTTCAATAATCAAAGCTAAATAGTTGATAATTTTGTTGCATAAACAGAAAAGAGAAAGACATTTAAAAGATATTATCGATTTTAGAAATGTTTTAAAAAATTCAGAAATATATACTCGGAAATATCAATTTCGTTCTTCAGACAAATTTATATTGAATATGTAAATTTGGAAAAGCTTTTTGAAGTAGAATCTCACCTTGGGATACTTTATCTTCACTTCCGTAGGATATTGGTCTTCGAGAGAACCAGCAGTGCCGTAATGAAAATATGCCATGTCCTTTACTAAGGTATCATTGAAGGTTGCAAAGGCCAAATGTTGGCCATTCGGTGAAAACCACATCGCAGTCGCAGATCCAAATACTTCTTCTGTAATCAATATTTACGACTATGCTTGTCATTTGTAATTATCCATCACATATACTTTGTAATGCACAAATTTTTCTTCAAAATGAATATTTCTTTTTTATATTATACATATATTTTTTATGTAAAATATAAAATGTAATGTAAAATATTTGATAATATATATTCATGTATTATAAAATATTTTTAAATATATATTAAAATATCGTATATAAAATATGAGATATAAAAATATAAAATATAAAATATGAAATATAAAAATACAATATAAACTATATAATAAAAAATATTTTGTGTAAATAATATTTATTTACATTTATAAAAAGATAGATTTACCTTCGTATACCCAATCCGGAATTCCATTGAAAACTATGTTGGCTTCGCCGCTTGTTGTCAATCTTCGTACTACATTCTGGCTACGATTGAAAGTCATATGATAAATATCGTTATCAAGAACATAAACCAAGTCACTGCCGATGGGCGACCATAACGCCAGCGAGATAAAAGTTTCATTCGCGATCTCTTCAAATGTACTGTAAATGTTTTGGAAAAATTTTATTAAAAGTATTTTCTTATAATAGAAAGTTCGTTTATAAATATATTTATATAAATATAGATATACGAATTTTTTATGTTAGTTATGACTGAGATAACGACTCAGCTGAAAATAATGAAACACAAACGAAAACAATCTACTGGATAGATTCAATGAAATTGTAAAAAAAGGAAATATTATATTATTTGAGCACTTGTATGTATAATAAATGAAATGTTTATTAAAATAAACAAACGAAATTTCTAAGAAAAACAGATGAAAAGTTTTCTGAAACTAATAGGAAATAGTTGTAATTAAATAACTTTATTTTGCGCGCGTCTTTGAAACCTATCACAAAGTGATGACCCAATTACATTAACATTTATTGTCTCATTTGGAAATCTAAACATTAGAAATTCGCTGTGTAGGCCACGCGTAGTTTCGCAATCAAGTTTATCAAGGAATAGTTAAGATTATCAACGGCAATATATGCAAGCTATAAAATATAAACGAATACACTTACTCGTTCTGGATGTCATATACCACATAATTTTTGATGGTCGAGTGTCTGAACACCTGCGCAACTCCAATTATTTTAGTTCTCATTATATTTCAACAAGCGAAAGGATATTAAACAATTAATCACTTACACGTCTACTATTGTAACTAAAGAGAATATACTGCTTGTCGGCCGAAATAGTTGCCGTATTGAATTTGTATGGTACCTAAAACAATTTTAACATTGAGTTTTAAGAAAAATGTTTGTTATTTAATTTAAACGTCTTGTAGGAATTTATATTGAAAAAAAATTTATTTATTAAAATAAATAATTATCTTAGAACAAATTGTTTTGAACAATTCATTTAAAGTATTGACAAACTGAAATATTTAATTATAGATGACATTGATGACTCGTAAAGAATATTTTATTTAACTTCCGTTGCAATCACGGATGTTTATAAATTCATAATATCACTCTGATAACCAAATATCAAATTGAAATCTCAGAGATTAAATTGTATAGTAAATCATAAAATATCCTTACTGATAAATTTGTTCCATTAAAAATCTGTTTAGTTTCTTTTGTTTTTACATTGATAATAGCAATGTCGCCTGTTATGCTCTCAACCATAAATTCGTTGTCAGAAATCCACGAGCCATTGAAGCCGGACATGTAATAGGTATAAAGGTATATCTCTTCCAAGAAGAACGGTTTCCTGAGTTCAATCTCATCCTTGTTATGAATATCGGTGTCGTTGTTATTTGAAACTATATAAATAGATTCAACATTTAAAATACAAACACGTAAGATTTATCGAATTCGTTCCCCGATATCTACATTTCCATAAGTTACGATCAAACTGCATATTTGCTGAGCATTAATTACGCTAATAATTACGCGAGGTATTAAATCAATTGACCTACCTGTTCGTGACTGACCGATGACGATTACGAAGGCAAATAGTATTAGAAGTTGAAGAGGCTGAAAGAATTCGGATTGCCAGGATATGCCATGAAATTCGTGTCGGATTTTTCGTTCCTCTATTACGATTATATATACATGAATTCAATGAATGAACAGAACGTAATTAAAAAAATCAACTGGATATTATCGTTCAAACTTTCAATTGTACTGATATCTGAATGGGCGAATTCTGAACTTAGATCTGCGGTAACCGCGAAAAGCTTTGCTGCATTTTACGAATCGTTAACATTTTTTTCATTCAATTATTACATTATTTTTACAAGGAAAAAAGATAATTTTTCTATCCCTTCGCTCTTTAAAATTGAAACATCGGTCATGGATAAAAAACGAAGAGTGATTCATCATTGAATTTGTTAATCGATGAACGGAAGTCAACCTCCTAATCCAATTCTCTCTGACGCTAGTAAGAAGCCGTCGATTTCTATTTAATTGAAAATTAGCATTCATCTATTTGTTCTATCAATTATAGTCTTACTTTAATATGAATTAAAAAAGAAGTTAAGATTAATCGAGATTGGAGTCAGTCAATATTGACGCAACAGATCCGCAGTGAATCGAAATTGGTGACAATCCCGATATCGGAAGAATTGAACCTAAAAATAACTTACTGCTACAAGTTTAATACTTCGAACGCATCACCGTGTATATTCTACGACGAAGAAAAGGGACGCGAGAGGGCTTAGGTGGAAGGCGATAAATCGAGACAGTTCGGACCCTCGAAACTTTTCCATCGATAGCGCGCATCTGACGAAAAGTGCTCTCACGGACTTATCGATCCGATGTGTCAGGACATTGTGCCTGTCCCATGAGTGAAATCGAAACAGAAGTAAGTCAGATAAAAGCTCTTCTACAGTAATGGTAGATCGCGAGTTTCACGATAGGTCGATACTTATTTTCGCGACCGCTTCTCTTAAAGGCATCGCGGAAGGAGAAAAAGAATGGATTGGGGAACAAGTGGTGCAAAAAGTAGGGTATTGGAAACATATCTCTCTTTCCTTTTCACTTTTCAGAAATATTCGCTTTGTAGTGATATAAGAATTTAAAAATATTATTACTTAAAATCAGATAAACAATTCTTCTCTTTATGATTTGATCGAAGAAGCCCGAGGGGATTATCAACGTGAATTAACAACAGATTTAAGGGATGAAATCGATTTCTCGAATTCGCGAATGTCGCAAAATGAATGGAAGAGGAAAAGGGAAGGGAGCGGCGGATTCATCATGATGCCGGATAACGTACCGTGTGTCTCGCCATGATGATCATCGATCGATCTACGAGTCGCGGACTCCGGACGGTGATGATCGAGGAAACCGCTGCTGACGCGGCCGCCGATCTCGCGAGTGCGCTCGACGGAGACTAATATATCGTGCTTCTTGGCGTATTCGCGGCAGCAGCGGCACGTGCTCCCACCTCTTTCGACAAATCAGGGACATACCCACGCGTGGGCAAGTATCTTCCGTTTGTGTTTCTACCTTGGACTTAATTGTGCCCTAATATTTGCTGATACTGATAAGGTGATCTTCTTCTTGCATAAAGTCAGATTTGTGTGAAAAAATAACTTTTTTTCTATCTCCCAAGTCCGAGAAAATCCGTAGATGTCATTGAATAAGCATTGTCATCTTTTAAAGTTGTAATTTTGCGCCAAAGAAAGAAGTTGATAGAAAAATGTGTGAAAGTATAGAAAAAAATTGCGGAAAATAAATTTGATTAAGAAAGAGAAAATCTATTATTAGTGAAAGCATCTTAATGCTTGAATGCTTTCAATATATTTTTTATTTTTTTTTTTTTTTACATTTTCAAACATTGTTTTTTCAGTCTTTTTCTTTAATACAAAATTGCAACTTTAAGACATTTTATATACATTTTGAGAGATATAGAGGAAGGTCGCTGATATCATCATACTACTTTGTGTTTGTATTGTATTTTTTAAACAAAAGATAAAAATAAAACTGTAGTAACATAAAAACGGACTAGAATATCTTTTATCGAATGATATGGTAGATTTTATATATGATATTGTTTATCATTTTACGAATTAACTTTTTCGTAAAATAAGAAAAAATGAGCGTTTAATAAAATGGGCCACAAAACTGATACAGTAGACAGTAATATTATATATTTCTATTTTTTTTTACAGGAGTTATTTATAAATATCTACAAGTGAATGTACATGAGAATTTCCAGAATCTTTTCGCTTCGATGTAAAATGTTTTTTAAGAATTTTAAGCACGACCGTATATGTGAATACATCAAATACGATAAAGAAAGCCAAGTCGGTCAAATTTGGATGTTACAAATAATAACATTATATATTCTTTTATTCAATCAATCAATTTATATAGATATAATTGCGAGCCGACTTTCGATTTCGACACAATCATTCTGAAACGCTAATAATCTCCTCTAAATTAAATTAGAAAGAAAGTAAGAAATTTATTGCGAAAAATATTGCCTCAACGATAAATAATCTTATCGGAGCTAAAAATAATTCGATATTTACAAAAAAATTCAAAAAACTATCGCGTTATGATAAAACTATTTGTCGTACTATGAGAAAAACTATAAATATAGATTTAGGAAGTTACAAATATGTAAAATGATGTAAATAATATTATATATTCACTATTATTTAAACTATACAATTTGCAAAAGAAAATCGTAAGAATTTTATTTTTGCATTTGTGGAAAATCGTTTTTATCTAATTTTATACAGAAACATATATACGAAGATTAAGGATTTTTATTTCTTTAATCATCTAACTAGATCATGTTTTTATCAGTAGGATTGATAAAGTACAATGTTTATAAAAAATAAGATAATGTCTCTAAAGAACTGTCAGTATCAGCGACTTTCGTCTATACTTAAACATAATCATGGATATTTTTATAGAAAAAAAGGTGACATTATCAATTATCGTATATGTTTATTGTATATTTTGTTATAATTATTATCATTAATAATTATTTTAATTTTTTAATTTAAATAATTACGATAATTATTCATATCTATGTCTATGTTTGACGTTTCTGAATCTCACTGTATAGAGAAAAGATACGAATGATATCAGCGTTTTTGATAAGTTTCGCGCGTATGTATACGCAATAAACAATATTTTTTAATGCACGATTACGTGCCTTTCTTCCTGAAACATCATAAATTAACGGGCTTATTACAAGTTATCGAGAAACTTTATAATCACACACCGTAAAATTGCAGTGACAGGAATTCAAAGGCAATGCGGACGACAATGCGACGTACTGCACTAAATCTCAGCTGACTATTATTATTATCAAGGCCGCTGTTATTTGACTACACGCGCAATAAGAGACGATTATCCACATGTCTCGTATGATAAGAAACTAATACACACGCTTGGTTAAATTTGGTTACAGTACCGAATATGTTTTTAAATAGATTAGGAAGTTGATCAATTTTATTAATCGAGATTGTTTGTTTATCAAGCGGAAAGAAATTAAATTAATTAAATCGGTAATAAACTCATCCGGTAGATTATTATTCGAATAATTATGAGTTGATCAATTAAATAAAATATCTTCAAAAGTGAAAGAAATTTACTGTCTTTTCTTAATTTAATAAATGAAGATGAAAAATGATAGGGGAGAACGTTTGTTGCGACGGCAGATGCATCTTTCGTTATAAGTGCTTGCTGTCTAAAACTACTGTCAGCCATAAAGACAAAAAGTTGATAACAATTTCTTTCTGTCATGAAACATGTCGTTCCGAAATATTGCATTGTGCCAGGCGTGCACCGTTTTCAATATTGTGACGATCGAAATGCACAAAGTACCAATGTCTGAGCGCGCACACTTGGTTCCTTTTAACCTTTTTACGTAAAACCTTCTACAATAAAGACGTCGAACTGTCGCACATTTTTCGCTTGTTGCAAAAAAAGACGACGATCACTATCGAAAAAGGAATTCGTGACTTTTCAACCGTAGGCAATAACACCATCCGAAATAAAAATCAAAGAACTATAAATTCTCCGATGTCTCTTCCATTCTTGATTTTATCAATTGTTTCAAGAGATTTGTTCTCGCAGGATAGCTGAAGAAATCTCACATTACATCGTGCCTTTATCTTTCATAATGATTGCACTCCGACGTTCGTAGTAACAAAATTCTTTTCTTTTTTTTTTCACAAACATTTTCTGCACTGTTAAATCAACACGCGAATCTTTTGCACAATGCGTTTCGCAGAGAATACGATTGTCACGATCGTAATTCATGTAGGGGAATCTCAAGCAGTGGTTATAGAGAAAAAAATTATCCGTCCTTTCTCGCGTAGCTTTGTACCGTTGCATAGTGAGTGACACACTTTTGCGAGAGGAAGAATTGCCATCATCATCGCCACTGCACGCGGCCACGTCCGACTTTGTCGCACGTCATTTCGCACATGGATCATCATCGAATCCCTGGCTCACAGCAATCAGTCAATCTGATCGTAAGGTCGTCTGCGCTGTCGCATCGTTCTGACGATTAGACGGAGAGAAACGCTCGAAAAATCGCAATGCAGTGAAGATACATGAGGCGGAGTGGCGGATGAATGAGAATGAATATCAGGATTTATGTAGTCTTGGAAAACACAAAATACGTCTTTAAGTTCGAAGATTTTTCTACGCGAAAGGAATTTTTTTTTTGCTGAAGTATCTGAAAATTTAGATACAGATCTGAAAATAATTTTGTTGGACTATCAAAATCTAATTATGTTCAATGAAAAAAATACTAAATTTTAGTAATTATTTTTATTTAGTTTGAGTGAGTTCTAAATAAATATTTACTAAATATAAACATATATTTATTTGATGCAAAAATCATTAATTTGATTTAACTATTATTTTTTCATTGAGTGAATATTTACTGTAAATAAATGTTTACTTGGCATTATTCAAAGAAATATTTAATAAATTCTTTTAGTGTAAATTCTTCAAACTTAAACATGATGATCAATACTGCAGAAAGTTTTAATGCTAGTAACTTGAGCGTCCTACCTTATTTTGAAGGTTCAATAAAATTATTCAGATCTGTATCTAACTAAATTTTTAGATATTTTAGCAAAATCATTCTTTGCATATATTAAACCTATTTACTTTCTCTATTCGCGTTCTTTTTTTTTCTACATTTATGTGGAAAACAAAAGAAAAAAACATCTGACAATTTTAATCATTGACATTATCTTTATTGATGATTGCAGAAGCTTGGATCTTTTTCATCAAAGTCTTTCTATGATCTATTATTACTTTTGATATTTTTGAGACTTCCAGAGGTATTATTGCTTTTCTAAATACGAAAAAATACAGTGTAATTTATGATAAGTAAAATCTCTTCAGTTGTGATTATTCACAATTGAAGTATTATAAGAAACAATCTTAGTTTTTTTTTTAAAGCACATTACATAAGAAGGCTTGCTGTAGTATATTGGAGGTAGTCGCCATCTCGTCTTAATGACATGAAATGGAGAAACATAGCGCGACCTGGATTACCTACCGCTAAGTCTTACATTCGATTTAGAGTGTTTACCTCATCTTGGAACTTTCTCTGATGTTATTTGCCAACAGCTGTTAAAATGTTTATGAGAGAGCTTCCGATATGTTTTAGAGTACTAGAGCACATTATCTTTTACTGCACGTAGATGAAATTACGCAAAAAGATGTTACATCAAGTTTTAATTTAGATAAAATTTAATAATAATTTTTGTAAGACATTTTTAAGCAAAAAGAGGATGTTAAATTAACATTTTCGTACTTATTATTATCATAGATAGCATCAGATCAGCGTTATTAAAAAAATAAATTCCGATTCTCTAAAACATGAAGATATTTAAAATACCTCATGGAAAGAGAATGAATAAAGAAAATATTAATCTCCGAGTTAAAATTATCTTCATTTATTTTTTTCTTTTTTAACACGAATCCTCCGAATGTTCATAAAAATAGATTGGATCTGGCAAATTTCGCAAACGTCAGCAGCGGGATGAAAAAGCAAAAGAGGAAGTGTGTTATCCCGAAAACTTTCGGAACAACAATTTCTTGTGTCAGCCCTTCTTGGCGCGCAGCCCCGCGAAGAATATTTGCGACCCTTTCATGGGTGCGCTTACTATCGATCGGGGAGGATATAACGCGTACCAGTCGTCGTTGCCACGAGTCGAGGAATTGCCACGAGAGAGCAAGAGAGAAAGAGAGAGAGAGGAAGAGGGAGATAGGCAGGGTGCCACAAAGGCCACCCCTTTCGGACCAACGACTATAAGTACCGGTCGTGGTCGGTTCGCGCGACTCATGTGCGCCCCGTGGTCCCGGCGTGGTATCGCTTTCGCGTAACACGGAAAACACCACTTGGACTAGGACGCCGAAGTCGTTTCGATCTATGAATAGATCCTGATCCGTTTCCAATCGCGTAACAGTCGTAATCGTTTGTTCGTCGTTCGATCGAGCCGAGGACCGTTGATTCGTCGACGGGAAGCCGACGGCGCGCAACAGCACGTGGAACCTCCAACGAGAAGGCGAACGATGACCGCGATCCCGTGGGATCGGCAAGTGGTTGACGAGGAACCATCGTAATGGCTGGACTCCTGACGGCGGAAGACCCGAGTGATCGACCGGGGTAGATGTAACGTGATGTTACTTGGGGTCATCGAGGGAAGTCAATCGAAATGAGGAGGAGCAAATCGCGGGGAAGTGTCATCGAGGACATATGCGGATGTTCCGCTTTGTCGTCGATCATCCAGAAGAAAAATCTCAACTCCACCTCAGGTAAGATTAGCGAACAAGTTTACGAAGTTGAACCTGAGAGATAAAACCGCTTTTTCGTGATATATGTATCATTAAATGTGAAATTTCCGTGAAATTTCTAAATATCCCTGATGTGTCCGATACCTTTCTTATCAACGTCGTGTGATAGGTCTTTCTTTGATTATAACAATCAAGGTAATTCTCTGAAATATCACATCGTCGAAATTCTCACGAGTGAATGTAAAATTGAAAAAATAACCTATATAGAATATAATCAATCCGAATGCTGTCTATTTCTATACCAATGTAGATTAACTTTAATTTCAGTTTAATTCGGTTGAGACTATTTATCTTTTTTTAATTTTAAGAATTCCAATTCTAACAATTGAACAGTGGAACAAAATAAATAATAAATTAAACCGAGTTAAAGTTAATCTTACATTTATGGAACCGGACCTAAATCTATCGGCACCGGCGAGTCGTTCAAAGTTCGTCAATGGTTTGCGATTCAATCGATCGTCATGCACGTGTTCTCCGGAAACGATGGAAACTTGACGCGATCGATGATGTGCTCGGCGTGCAACCTTGAACGAGAAAAGCGACCACTGATCGCTTCCTCTTTCTCGTAATGGAGAACTTTTCGTGACAATACTTGATGGAAATACTTCCGGTGTCCAGATGTTAGAGAGAGATTCTGCTTTTATCGGATTTGTTTCTACATTTCTCCTTCTCATCCTTTTCTCCCTTTGAATTACGTATCGTCACACCTTCTTTATGTCTCCTCGAATGCTATCTTCTTGTTACTTTTAGCGTTTACCACATTGTTTCATTCCTCGCTGTTTTCTGTCTTCGCTCGAGAAAAAGCAAATGTTATGTTTTAGAGAACGTACTTTTTTGAGAATGTATTAATGAAAATAAATTATAGAGAAAAGAAAGTGAAAGAAAAATCTATGTTTCTCTACGATAAAATTGATAGTCGCTACATTGAAAAAATTACTAAACTTTAATAAATATATGTGTTGGAATAGTTTTAAGTAAATATTTATTTAATACAAACATATACCTATTTATTTGATACAAAAATCATTAATTTTATTTAAGTATCATTTTTTTATTGAGTAAATATTTATTTGCTGTAAATAAATGTTTATTTAGTGTTGTTTAAAGAAATAAGTATCAAGATTTAATAAATTTTTTTTCAGTGTACTAAAAAGATGTCATAAAAATTGCACCGTCACTCGAAAACAAGTGTTACAGTTACGCTCTATCTATATTTACTCCGCTAACTGTCTCAGTTCTAATTGAATTGGTTCTAATTTCTTCGACCTTTCTACTTTCGCGGATTCAGCGAGATATGATACTTCATGTCTTATCTCCTCGGGGTATCATTTAAGATAAAACAAAAGACATTTTCTCTCGTAAAGAAAGATCTTGAATCACGATTGACTTGTCGAACAATTGGCGCGTGGCGATATTCCCGCCTCTTTTCTATTTTTCTTCTCTTCTTTCCCATGCTCCTCTCCTTCCCCATGCTACGTGCCTTGCCCCCTCCATGTGTTCAGCGGCAGCCACCAGCTGGTTTGTTTCTGGCTGCGTGGACGTCCCCGACCCTTCGTGGAAGCCAGTTTTGAATCTTCGAAGTCAGTCGGTAGTCGGTGGCGCTTATGTTTCTTCGATCAAGATCCTTCGATCTCTTCCATTCGCCTCTTTTATCACCGTGACTTCAGATTTGTCCCTCGCAATTTCTTCGCGTGCAATATATATATATATATCTCGACCATCATCCGAGGATTCCAAGCGTGGCGAACAGTATGAATTACGTGACTTCGAAGCCGTGTCAACAAGCATCAGGCTCGCCTTCTTAGTCGCCCCACTACCTTAGTGGGGTGTCGCTTGCAGTCCCCTCGTCTGGACCAGGCCGACTAGGGACCCTCGGGGCCCCGACAGGTGTGAGAGTGTTTCCATTCACTGCGAAGTGGCAGCGAGGAAAGTAACGACGAAGACGATTTTTCTTAGCGAACAGTGTTTTCAAACGGTGAATTAATGGTGATTTACAATTCGACAAGGCCAACCTCGAGAGTCTCAAGATTTAAATCTCGAACTTGTTTTCCGCGTTAAAAGAGCTAAAAAAAAAATAGAGCTAAAAAAAATAACTTTAATCTGCGGGGATAAAGTGATACTTCAATCCGCAGAATAACAATTTCATGCGGTAAACACGTGATGGAAAAGTTGAAGGAATAATATATAATGCGAATGTAATTAAACTCACGGCGAAGTTTCGTTGAAACCGAGAAGACTGCCCGAAAAGAATCCTAAATTTCGGGAGGAGGCATTCGAAGCTGAATGTCGCTATCATGGTTTTCTTCGGAAGAAAAGAAAAGCTGGAGGATCGACGATTGCTGGCCAGCATGGATGCCATGAACGGTTCGATAATTCATCAAATCGACAACGGTAAAAGTTTGTCCAATTATCGCGCCGCATATTCATCGATTACTCAGCGCGATATCATCTCATCACAGACGAGACACGCGTGGTGAATGGTTTCTCGCGCACGTAATAAACGAAAGTGGTTTCTGGCGGAATTGTCCCGTTACGGTTTCTTCGAAATGAAAGAGAAATATTTTCGTATTTTACGTATATATGAGTATAATAAGTACGCGCGTTCTTGATAGCGAGGCATATTTCCTTGAACATCCGGTGGGAACGAGCACAAATATTATCATCGACCGTGTATTTTTAATTCCTTCTTTTCTCATCCCACCTCCCGTTTACTTTTCCCTTTTATTTTAACGACCGTGGCATAACGGTTACGCTTTTCGGTTGACGACTTTCAACGGTCGCGTTTTCTATCTGCTTGTAAAATTCATCAGCGCGTAGCAATAAGCGACATTCCAGAATTGCATTTAATGAACTAATTAAATTGGTAATATTATTGAGAGAAAGAGAGAAGAATGGCGTAATAAGAAAAGAATAATTAATTTATAGCGTCTCTATTTGTAATAAGTATAATTTATATATATATATATATATACATAATTTTTTTTTACACTGTAATTATATTACTACTATAATTATTATATATATATATAGCATTTTTTCTGTTTTTATATTTGCATGCTAATATCATATTATTATATATATTGTAATACATTACATATTATTGCTTTTATATTAATTTGATATCGATGTTAAAGCGACAAACGTAAAAAATATATTCACTTGATTCATGAGCGTGAAAACCAGCAGCGTATTCCATACACGTTGTCTCTCGCGTTCCCAGCCATGCTTCAATGCTTTATAATGGCATACATTTATCATTCATACGCTGCATAGTTGGTGCAGGTTATTATTACATAGTCAAATGGCTTTTCATCGAGCACTCGAGAGTCTCAAACGCTGAAGCATAATCAATTGACGTGCATTTCATAAATCATCGAAAATGTTGCGTTTCTAAGTGCGAACGAATAGATCGTACATTTTCTAAGTACTTATATTTTCATTCCGTTCGGCAAATCATAAAAAATGCTAACAGCAACAAACATTTTCAAATTATGAATGGGAATAGAGAATATTCGAAGAAATAGCAAATACATCGCGATCGATAATATCGATCCGCTAACAGGTGTAACTATTTTTAAATGGAACATGATAATAATGCCTAAGAGGCCTTGAGAAGGCATACCATTGAAGTCGCGAATAGAGCTGATGCTAATTGAATGCTCTTAGATATATTATTTAACAACTATATGCGCTTCGCGAGTCTCTTGAGCCTGTTCCAAATAAGTCTCAACTCCATTATACTCGCGCACTTATGTCCAGTCTCACATTCATTAAAATGAGTAGAGGTTGATAATTTTTCGACTCCCAAAGAAAGTTACATAATTATTTATTCTTTTAACTCTGTATAGAATATCCTAAAGCTTCAAAATTTATGAACACATCAATATTTTTTTCAACTAAATAGAAATACTGATATCACGTTAATCAAATTGATCAATTAGTTTTGTCCTTCAGAATTCTTCTGTAGGAACTCTCACGTTATTTGCGCATATCAGTTCAGTTTAGACATTTAATTTGAAATAATATCCTAAAGCTTCAAAATTAATGAACACATCAATATTTTTTTCAACTAAATAGAAATACTGACATCACGTTAATCAAATTGATAAATTAGTTTTGTCCTTCAGAATTCTTCTGTAGGAACTCTCACGTTATTTGCGCATAGCAGTTCAGTTTAGAAATTTAATTTGAAGTAATATCCTAAAGCTTCAAAATTAATGAACACATCAATATTTTTTTCAACTAAATAGAAATACTGACATCACGTTAATCAAATTGATAAATTAGTTTTGTCCTTCAGAATTCTTCTGTAGGAACTCTCACGTTATTTGCGCCTATCAGTTCAGTTTAGAAATTTAATTTGAAGTAATATCCTAAAGCTTCAAAATTTATGAACACATCAATAGTTTTTTCAACTAAATAAAAATACTGACATCACATTAATCAAATTGATCAATTAGTTTTGTCCTTCAGAATTCTTCTGTAGGAACTCTCACGTTATTTGCGCATATAAGTTTAGTTTAGAAATTTAATTTGAAGTAATATCCTAAAGCTTCAAAATTAATGAACACATCAATATTTTTTTCAACTAAATAGAAATACTGACATCACGTTAATCAAATTGATAAATTAGTTTTGTCCTTCAGAATTCTTCTGTAGGAACTCTCACGTTATTTGCGCATATCGTTCAGTTTAGAAATTTAATTTGAAGTTTTATCGTTTATTTCAACTCTCAGATTGTTAAAAGAAAAACAACCATAAACAACCATAGAAAAATCCTCGGAGCTCAGGGTCGAAGAGCAGAGAGTCGAAGATCGGGGATCTCGCGTGACAGTCTCGGCCACCTGTAGCTGACGATATTGATCAGGCCGAAAGATGGCCACGCCCGGGTTCACTCTCGCGTCGCTGCGACCCCCGTGTTGGAATCCCGCTTCTCCCTCGTCACCCTCTTCCAGTCTCTCTTCTCTCTTTCTCCTGACTGTTGCTGCCATTGCAGCCGTATGCCGCATGCGGCGATGCGCCATTCCCAGTCCCGGTGAATCCGCAATTCATTATGAACAAGTGCGTCGTTACTGTTCCAGCCGCGTTCATGCACGTGCGTGACAACATTGAGGAGTTGGGGAAAGTCGCCGACGACACAGACCTGCTGTTCCTGAAAGGCCTCCTCGACAGCCCGGTCGTCACGTCCCTCGTGAAGGTGAGTAAACCCTATTTCGAAATTGAATCGCGAAGTTGAACCTCCAGTCCAGGAGATTGTCTTGTGAGATTATCTGGATCCCTTTTTGACATTTTCGATTTTATTCATCGGTAGATTAGATACGAAAATCGCCATAAAGCTCTTTTTCGTCGATGTTGTATTTCTTAACGTAGAATAGGAAAGACGAATATATCAGTCGACAACTAAAAGTAACATAACATCAATATTACTCTCTAAATTCTTGGAATCTTACTCTAAACTATGAAAATTGAGCTAGCTTTAAAAAAAAAGCTAGTTTTAAGAAAATTGAGCCAAATTTTTAATTTTAAAAGAGAGATTTCACTCTTTAGAGCGAGCTTTTACTCTAAAAGTTTTAGAAAGTATAATGTCGCACTCAACAATATAAATGTTACAAAATACATGATGTAACATAATAGTTTTGTTGAATATGAAATTATAACATTGATGTTATGTTGTAAATTAATGTCGACTGGATATTTCGGTTGAATTTTTCTCTTCGTAAATCTGAGATTTGTTTCTTTTCTTTTAACGTTTTATTTTTATCATTCTGCTTCGGGTAAACTCTGCTACGAGAAATTCTAATGGAAAACAGTATACCGATTTGTAATTTTCTTTACAACGTGAACAAGTCGTAAATGCGCGAGTGGATATCGTTTCGATCCACGCACATTACGCGCACAGCTTTAAATGTTTGTCCGTGTACTCTTCAAACTCTTTTGTTTACTATAACCGTGGAAATTTATGAGGGACACGTGGATCTGTCTGCGGTTCTCATCGCCACTATATATCTTTTTGATTTGTTATATCGATGAATAAAAAAAAATCAAAAGATTCACGTGAGTGTTCTGGCCGTCTGCCCTAACAATCCATGTCGTTGAACCGTCCTGCGTGAACGTGTTCGCCACGTTAATGGAATCGATCATTTAGAATGGCGAACAACGAAATAAACGCGACAACCGAAATAAACCAGCCGAGTTAAATCCGGGAATATTTTCATGTGCGGCTATATGGAGTGTAGTGCACGATTCTACAGAGAGAAAATGTGCAGTTCTCTAATTTCTAAATATAGTTTTGAAATCTAGGTTTGTGCAGTCTCTGCGAGGAACGGGGTAGTAACTAATTGTAGAACAGTAACATTTTCATCATTTATACTTATCGCCTATTCTTACTTTAGTATCAACATGGTAATACATAAATTTAACTCGATACCCGGAAAGAATGATGATCTGCTGAAGTATCTATACTGAAAAAAATTTCTGATTGAAAATGGACGAATCAAAATTTTTTGGTTAAATTCATTAGAAATCTAGTTGAGAACCGGAATTCTGTTTGATACAATATTTCTGATAAAATCTACTATAATTCTTATTTGTACCAGAATAATTATATTAATCAGAGAATTCTAGTTATCTCAACTAGAATTCTAATAGATTTAACCAGAAAATTCTGATTCGTCCATTTTCCACCAGAATTACTATTTAATTCAACCAGATTATTTTCTCAGTGTAAGAATTTAGCTAGATACAGATCTGAAAATATTTTACTGGACTATTAAAATAATTTTGTAAGAATTTCAAGCGTAATGAGCAATACTGCAAAAAGTTTTAACATTCTAGCAACTAGTTTGAGTCCTACATAATTATTTTGATGGTCCAACAAAATTATTTCTAGATTGTATCTAGCTAAAATTTTATTTTACAAATCGTTCTTTCCATGAATATTTACTCACTGTGGAAGAATCTCCATTGCGATGCATTCGTTGGAACTATAATTCAACGGTTCTAAAAATTTCTTATACTATTTCTGAATTAAATATTGCTTTAATGAAGTGGACACGTCAGATATGCAAAATTTTAATAGATTACGTTTTACGCTTATGATTTGGTTTAAGATAGTATCAAGATAGTATCTCGCTAGAATCTGATTGAGTTGCTCTTTTGGCGAGGATCGCGAGCGGAGGCTCAAAGCTCGTTCATCACTCAACATGAAGAAAAAGAGGGAATTTCGGGAACATAACCGCGTGCCAGCACGTTAGTTTTATTTCTCTTCCTCGCCTCTCTCTTTCTCTCTTTCTCTCTACGTGCCTTCACATGCTTGCATCACACGCTTGTAACATCCGCGCGACACCCACGCTATTTCGGTCGCGACACACTTCCCGCGATCGCGAAGAGAACCGCGAAAAGAGATGGCCTTCAACAAGAATATTACTAGCGACGGGCTAAAAAAAACATTGTTATGCGACGCATACGTTTTGACTGTTCGGCTTCATGATTGATCATACTTTTCCCCTTTTTCCGGCGATGCTTTATATTGAACAAGAGCCTTTTCAGTCTCCCTCATGCCATACGTAAGTTTTCCCCTCGGCCGAGAACCGGGGGACCTACATTCCAGTAATTTTCTACCAGACAAGCAGGTATAACACGTGAATAACAGCAGAGAACGTCCGGTATCAAGAAGCCGTTAAAGAGTCGGCTCACGTCTTTCGCCTTTTACGCCGAATGAGCCAACAGTGGAAAGTGCTGACGACTAAAGTGTTCATGCTTTTGTGGAAAAGTCGGAAAATCTCAAAGAGAACGTTTAATGAAGATCCGGATAATTGGATAATTATTGAGAAACAAGAAAGAGAAAGAAAAGAATACACACCACGTGAAGAAAAATATAAAATAATATGTGCTAGAAATTTGCTGGTAATTTGTATGGAATTGACAGGTTCATGTGGGGATAGACGTCCACTTATGCAAAATTTACTTTACTTTTCTGATAAGCGATCGTTGTTTAGTCATATTGCACTGAAAAGAAATAGTTCTGGTAATTATAAATTGACAACTCTAAAACTAAAATACCTGCAACTTTTACAAGTAAGAACCAAAATAGTTCTAATATTATAAAAATAAACAAATGGCAAACAGACAATTGGAAATCGGCACAGTGAACGGTGCATAATTTAGCTTTAAAAAAGTTTTATCTTACATAATAAAACTGTATGTTTCAGCTAATATTCTTCAGCAAGTAGAGACTCTTACAAAAGATCCATGTAGACTTGTAACAACAAGTGATGTTAATCAAGTCATAATTATTGTGCGGTAATCATTCCTCCATTAAAGAGACGAGTTCATCATTTACAAGGCTGAATGATAACAAATGACTAAAATCTTTAAATTACGTTTGTCACTTGTTTACATTTTTGAATTTGTTATCTCATCTTTTGAATTTTAATATTGTTACTATTTTATAAAAATATAATATAATACTATAAAAATATAGTATTCAAAATACTACTGTAGTTCTTATTACTTTGTAAAACTAATTGCAGATTAAATTTTAGAATTGTCAATTTGTGGTTGCTAGAACTATTTTTTTCTCTCAGTATGTAAAGTACTTTTTACATTTCGTAAAATAAATCTATAAATTACCATACATCTCAATTGAATTTACTTTATCGCCAAGCATTTTTGCCTTAACTGATGCTGATTTGACTTTACTGCACGGTGGAAAATACAAGTGTATAAAGTCTTGAGAATTGTTCGTGCCTACAGTCTTGAGAGTAGTATGATTTACTTTCTGTAAGATAATACTTGAATGAATGTACTATAATTGTAACGTACCTTACATCTCCGGTATTCTTTTAGCCAAGTAAAATTCGTTAAGTAAGCTCAGCAAAAGTAGCCAGAATATTTTTACTGGTCTGGTAAGACAAAAATTACTCAACCATTTTCTCCGTGCATCACTTCTCCGTGCCAGACTCTCCAAAGCTGGTAATTACCTGAACAAGCAACCTCATACTGCATCCTGTGGGAAGAATTATAATCCGCGTGCGACGAGTTACGAGGCATGAGAGAGGGGATTGAGATTTACTGTCACATTCAATTGGCCAAATTGCTATCTTTCTCTCCTTAACAATAATTACGGATAATTGACTGTGACCCTGCGGGACCTCTTGATTGGGCGTAGGTCATAGGCGCCTCCGAGTTGTGGAGTCATCACTCGTGCATGTCGCAGAAATCCAGGCGCGAGCATGCGTGTCGCGACGGTAACATGTTTTGTAAGTCCGTAGCGTGTACAACGAGACGATATGTAATTTCAGTCGGTGAGTTGGCTTTGTGATCGCGTATGGGAGGAAGTGGGAGAGACACACACGCGGCATGTTGATCCACGTGTGTAGGTGACAGGACTGTTATATATATATATATATATTCTTTATCTGGCACTTGCCTCAGGTGAAGTTTCCCACGTAACTGAATCCGCTATTTCGACTCTTACGTAGAATTACTTTTGACGAAAGACTGGTTCTTTTTTCTTAGTGCGAATACAGATAATGGATACCAATTTTGCTGATCGTTCAGTGTTCAATTACTGAACGCGCAATTACATCACTTGGCTGACGTTATTTGTAACTCGACTTGAATTGCTGAGTCTTCAAAACGGTGACACATTTAATAATGGAGCGTTCAAGTGTGCTCGATCGTTAAATGACTACGCAGTCTGTCTATGAACAATTTGTTTTTAAAATTGGAAGCTTTACAACTAGTTGAAAATATATTGTCATTCCACCTGTCGTATAATTTACCATAAAGTAATTAGTTCGAAGTTATTATTTTTCCTAAATTAGTGGTTTTTCCTAAATACCTGAACCGAAGTTATTATTTTTCCTAAATTAGTGATTTTTTCCTAAATACCTGAATATTTACAAAACAAATAATAGAAACGAATGTGACTGATAGGTCTCCATCATGACGTGACGAGGTTCTTCATTATGAGCTCCTACAATCTTAAACTATTTTTGAGAGACGTCAAATACCGAAGAGAAGAATTAATATCGATTTCTATTGCAGCTATTCTTTTTAAATGGGATCACTCGTAAAGGCTGCTAAATATTAGAAACCTTATAAGTTTGGTTAAAGCAGGTCAGTCTAATTGATTGCCGTTTATATTGAAAAAAATATTAAATTTTAAATATTTGCTTGAATAGTTCTAAGTAACTATTTACTCAAAGTAAAAGAATATATTTATTTGATACAAAAGCCATTAATTTTTTTTAATTTGACTATCATCTTTTTATTGAGTAAATACTTATTTATTGTAAATAAATTTTTTTAGTATATGTTTTATTTGATATATAGTTCAAATAATTTCGTACATTTTCGGAAAATAAGAAAAAGTAAGAAAAAAGAAATAGATAGCTTATTTATTCGCCATTTTTTATCTACTTTGACCAAACTCTTATTATCTCTAATAAACATAACAATGACAAGTCTCTCACTTGTGTCAACAGTGTTTTCTAAATGAAAAACGGTAAATATACGGACATTTCATATTCACATTTCTTCATGTTAATGAAAACCATTTATTTTAGAGCCATGGCACACAAAAAACTTAGCAGTAAACTTAGCAGTAAATTAAGCAGTAAAACATAAAGCAGAATTGGTCAATCACAATAGAGACCGTAAAGCCATAATGTAAGCAAACATTATGTTATCAACATGTTGATTTCCTTACTTATATTTTACTGCTTAATTTTTTTTTTATGTATCATGGCCCTTACAATGCATTTCCAGAATGTTCTCGCGTCCACTGAAAGAGTTTTACTTTGTATCAGCTTCGAAAGCCTGGATTATAAAACTGTGTCAATGAACTAAAACACGATAATAGCGTTTGCTGATGTCATATTCTCCATTTGAAGTAGATCTAGCTTTGACGAGTTCGTAATTTGTGAGCTCAGGTGGAAACGAGGATAAATAATAAAGTCAACAAGGAATATGTTGACTTTAAACTGTGAAAACCTCCGAAAGAAGTGATGCTTGAAACCAGAGACGTATGACTCCGCTTCGTTTTATGGCGACCTTGAAACACTGGTGCCCGGACGAACGAGCTACGGTCCTGAAGCGAACGTAGCGGAGTGTTGCATGCCAGGAGAAGGAAGGGCCCCCACCTGTTTCAGAAACGGCAGGCGACTCGCCTGAACGGGCTGTCTACGCGGAGGGAGGTCAGACGACGTCAGTAGGCGCGGCAGAGTTTTCTGACTTGCTGCTTATACGAGAGTGTCGCGCGACGTGAAGAACCCGAGCGTCACCCTCATCAGCATCCTGCGTGGTCGCTTTTACCACCCCGTGCGACAAATCTAGTTTCCCTCCGTTTGAGAACCGAGCTCTCCCTCGCCGATCGATACGACTGCGAGGGCACCGACCACGACCAGTTAAAGCCGCTTAGCTTCACCAGTTCGCACGGAGCACTGCGTCGCGACTCTTTCTTCAGGTGAGACATCGTTTCCCGAGGAAGCGTATATAGTCGATGAGAGAGGCGTCTGCCTAAGTGAGCGGAAGATCATCTTCAATCTCGCGTTGTTCAACTTCCATGAGTGGAACATACTCATTTCAGTCATTTTCGGAAAGGTGCAACTGAAAAATATGAAAGTACCGTTAGTGACGCGATTGGGGCAGGGTTCAGGTGTGCAATAATGACGGAGTGATCAAAAGACAGCCACAGTGGGACCATATGGCTCTACTCGCAGTCGCCAGCGAACCGGGATAAACCCGATGGATATTGGAGAAAACTGGCTGCATTCGATGGTAGAGAACAAATCGACTCGCCTGATGAGAAACTCTGAAGAGAAACGGGAGGATTTGCTCACCTTGCCATAACTTCACTGATCCGCTCTTACCGCGATTCGCGTAGCGAGGTGCAGCTTTTTTTTTTGCGAAGATCATTCGCAGATCTCTTGAACGCTCTGTTCTCTTTGAGAAAAGAAACGAGTTCTGAGCGATTCGTCTCGCAAAGGATCTCTGCAGCGAAGCGGATAAATAAATGCCGCGGCTTTATAGTCCATAAACGCAAATACGACGTGCGGCGCGCCTTAGACGCAGCCTCCGGTAAATCTTGCATCTCTCCTGACGCAATCAGATACAACACTCGGTGCACGGGGAGTCCGTTCGAAGTAAACGGTACGAGAAAACGACCGCGGCGGACTTGATGACCCGCGACGAAGTGCGTCGATAAATCTTGCACGATGGACGTCGATTTACAGATTTTCGCGTTTGAACTTCGCGAGCACGTGGGCGCGCGCGTTGAGCAAACAAGTCGAATAAACAGGAAGCTTGACGTTGAAAAATTTCCGGAGGAAAGTCGCCGTTCGTTGTAGATCGTTAATCATTGGGAGAAATTCACAATGCGCCGATTCCGCAATGCGCCTCGTGAGAGCACGTACGATGAGGAAACTCTCGTTTGACCGGTAAAGCGCGCGTGTGTATAATGATCGTTGCAGTTCACGATTCTCGAGAGAAAATAATTTAGTGATGAATCATCGACTTATAACGACTATCTACATTTATGCGTCATTGTATTTTGCACCATAATCGCAGAATAATCAGAAAAGGATTTACGGATTTACATCGACCGTTTTCTGTTTATAACATCGTCGTCGTCATCATCATCATTATCATCATCATCATCATCATCATCATCATCAGCACTATATCCTTTATGTGGATCTTGATTTCTTCATTGGTTACTTTCTAATTTCTTTAAAGTGTAATCTCTAAAGAGTGAAAATTGAACAGTCTTGAAAAAGAGTGATTTAATTTTTAATTTTTAAGAGTGATGAGCTTCCTACAATTCCATTTCCTAAGATTTAAGACGTAAGAAATTGATTAATCATTATTCTTCTCACATTCGAGTGTGATTGATCAATTCCTTACGGCTTAAGATTTAAAGTTTAAATAATGGCTTATTGTAGAAAGCCCATAAGATTTCACTCTTCAAAGTAAGAGTCTCTCTAAAAATTTTAGAGGATATAGTTAATTATATAATTTTAGTAATGTTTGAAAGAGTTGTAAACTTTAACTTTTATAGGTTGTAAATTTCTTTTAAGAATCTCTCGTTATGTTTAAAAAAAAAACAATGCATTCAAGATGTATTAAGAGAGTCAGTTTATTAAGATTGTCTAGGTCTAGGATATTGGGAAATGCGCCATTTCAAACATGTCGTCGAACGAGTTGGAATGGCCTACTTTCTCAATTACTCGTTCATTGTAAACTCTGAACTCCGCTCCGGATAGGGTGAGACTAAATGTCTTTCGTGTCGATTAAATTAACTTTAATCCGATTGAACGTTAGCATTTACATCATTGTCAGTGATCTTTAACAACGCATTAGTATTTTTTCGCGTTAGGATTTTTTCCAATGTATCTCATCATTTCTTATGCAACCTGTAATTTCTTATACAGACCTTCTATCATTCTCAACTGCACGTTTCAAGAAATATTTCTCTCCTCAAACGAAAATTACAACTTGAAGAAATCTATTGATTTAACGTAGTTTCTTTATTTTCTTCTCTTTCTGATTGAAACAAAGACATAGACCGCACGGATTTAACGCGGAAACTTGTTTCAATTTCAATAAAAGCTACTAAATAAATTATTATTACATTTTTACGGAGAAAGGATGATTTTGTTAAAGTATTTAAAAATTTAACTAGATACACACACACACACACACACACACACAATCTAAAAATAATTCTATTTAAGCATCCAAATAATTAAGACGCTTAAACTGGATGCTAGAATGTCAAAACTTTTTACAGCATTGCTCATTATGCTTGAGATTCCTACGTAATTATTTTGATAATTCAACAAAATTATTTTCGAATTTAGCTAAATTTTTAGATACTTAAGCAAACTCGTTTCTTTCCATGTTTTCTTCTGGATTAAAGAATATGAAACAAAACAAGTAATTGCGAATCTACAGACAATTCGAAATAAAAATTTTAAAAATGTTTAAAAAAAAAGAAAAGAAGTTAGGAACATTTTAACATGATGCAAAAAGAAACATTGTTACGACTTGAAAATATCAACAACGCATCAACGAGGCGTCTGAGGGAGGACATGAGTTGTGGAGGAGTAACGTTTCTAAATCTCGTGAGAAAAACCAGTTTTTCAGGTCCAGGTTTTAAATCTTCTGTCTTTGTTTGCGTGCCAGGTGCAGGAGCGTCTCGAGGACCCGCCGGTGCCTATAGAGCCGGTATGCTCATCCGTCTGTGACATCGTCGATGAGGTGTGCCACTCCTTCCAAGCTTCCAGGGATTCTCACATTAAAGAGCTAGTGAATCTTCTCGGTAACGTGCACCTAAGGGCGCTCCTGGAGACACACGACGCGGTCGTAGAACGTAGGGAAGCACCTTCCAAACCGCCTGATCCGCTTGCATTAACGATGCCAACGAATAAGAAAGAGGCAATGCCTATCAGGGTCGTCGGCCTTCGGAGGCAATCGGATGAACCCCTGGTAAGTCCATACGGTAAACAATGTAGAAATAACTCTGCCGGAAAATAAACAAAAATTATATTATTTAATTAATTATTATTTAATAATTATATTATATTATTTTATTTTTTTGCTGTAAAACAGGTAACAATTCTATTCTTTTATATTCCGATTAGAAGATATTAATGATATACAAATTTGTTTTAAATTAGAATAGGAAATTCTTGTTCTACACTTTTCGTGATATGACAATTGGCATTGTAACATTATTGTATGAAGCATCTTCACATAGAAAAGAACACGTTTATATAATTACAACACACGGTTGAATTTAATGTTAACTAGATGTAACTCTGCGTTTTAAGAATATTATTGAATTATTGAAGATGGCCAGATTGTGGCCGAAACGTTTAATGTTTTAATTAATGTAATAATAATTAAATATTACAAACTATAACTTGTGCTGTGGTTTCTTATGCTCTTCTTTTTATACGTTTTATATTATTTAATGTTGAAGAAAAAATAGTTCATTAATTCTAATTTCGATTAGTCCGTTCGAAGATTCTTTTCTCTTCTTTCCGTTCAATTTAAAAACGTAATTACTGTAGTTATTCAATGAGATTATTTGATACTGCGACATGTAGAAATTAAGTTTAGAATCTAAAGCGAGATTGGAAAAGTTTATCGCGAGAGAAGCTCCCCCTTCGCGAATTAGCCCGCCAGATTCGTCCGAAGAAAAGACGAAGACGTTGCAGTCGTAAATAAGTACGAACGTTTATTTCTCTGATGCCTCGTATTTCGGCAATTTTCTGGTACTGCGTGCTTCTTTAAGATATTCAAAAGCGCCGAAATATGGCTAGCAATTTTCAGCGTTGCACTTAAGGCATTATTGACCGTTACACGAGGAAGACTCCAATGTCGCAAATGAAATACACTTTAATTCGACGTAATTAGATAAGAGTGAGACATTATTTTTATATCCGTATTTTTTCAGGGTCTGACGGTTCAAGTGGATGAAGCTGGAAATATGATCATCGCTAGAATCCTTGGTGGTAGTACGGCGGCTCGTCAAGAACTTCTAAAGACCGGTGAGGTAATACTCGAAGTCAACGGCAAGAGAGTTCGAAATCCTGAAGAACTCCAACAGGCGATTCAGGATGCCAAGGAGAATCTATCCTTGAAATTGGCTCCAGGCATCGCATCGGAAACGAACCAACCTCTCAAGTCCACGGTGAGTTACAAGCTGTTTTTCCATCTCGATGCCTCTGATAACAACTATGTTCTCATTCTCCTTCCATACAATGCTCATTCAAGCGCGGAGAACACGACGTCGGCGTCGTAATCGCAGAGCAATGAAAATTTATAATAATTTTGTTGAGCTACCGCTTTAATTTGATTTGTCATTGCAGTGTTACATGAGGGCCCTCTTCGATTACGATCCCTCGGAGGATACGCTTCTACCCTGTCGAGAAATCGGTCTACCTTTTCAGAAGGGCGATATCCTTCAGATTGTTGATCAGGTTGATCCGAATTGGTGGCAGGCGAGAAGAGTAGAGGGCGAGAATCTTGGATCGCCCGGACTAATACCCTCGTTGGAACTGGAAGAGCGCAGAAAGGCATTTGTATCCCCCGAAGCTGATTTCGTTCATAAAATCAGCATCTGCGGTACTAGGATATCTAAGAAGAAGAAGAGAAAGATGTATCAATCCAAATCGAACGGCGAGTTCGATAGTGCCGAATTGCTTCTTTACGAGGAAGTCGCTCGGATGCCGCCGTTTCGACGCAAAACTTTGGCTCTGGTCGGGCCACGCGGCGTAGGTCGTCGGACCCTGAAGAATAGGCTGATCAACAGTGATCCCGAAAAGTTTGGCACTATCGTACCCTGTAAGAAATATTTAATTAATTCATGTTTCATCAATCGATACTGATAGCTTGATTATCGATACTAAGCGAATGTAATCTCTTTGCAGACACATCGAGACCGCCTAGAGTTCTCGAAGAGGACGGCAAGAGTTACTGGTTTACCGATCGCCAGTCCATGGAGATCGATATCAAAGAACACAGGTTCCTGGAACACGGTGAACACGGTGGACATTTATATGGCACGAAACTGGACTCGGTGCGGGAACTGATCAGAGCCGGCAAGATGTGCGTGCTAGACTGCAGTCCAGCTGCACTCAAAATCCTTCATAACAGCACCGAATTTATGCCTTATGTCATATTCATCGCCGCGCCCGGGATGGAGCAGCTGAAGTCTTTATACGATCTCGGGAGATCGACTGGTGCCAGCAGTCGAAATCTAACGGTATATATCTCAAATCTCTATATTCTCTTTAGAGCTCCTCCTCGATTTCATGCTAGCAATCTATATGCGACAACTTATTTATTTCATTGTTTATTTTATTTTTATTCCATCACTTTAGTTAATTGTTGTATAAATTTGATGTTGGCTTTGCTAGTTCGACCGCCAGAGTTCCATCAGGTACAGCTCGAGAAGAGCCAGGACACTGGAGTCTCTCGCATCTTTATATGAGGTTTGTACCGCATGATTCGTATTGTTTTATTATATTATTATGCAGCATGTATTTACAGCAATCTGGAATGTCACAAAATTATTAATAGTTACCGATTTAGTTACGTATTTTAGTATCTCTTTTTCGCACGATATTATTTTAATTCATAGAATAGAGCTCTTCAATGCTTAATCACGGGAGCCATGAAAATATAATCTCATCTTTTTCTTAACAGTTCGTGTCTTTATACATAAATGTAATCAAATAACTCTTTAAGCCCTTTTTATAACTCGCGGAATTAAAGAAATTACGTTTGTGATCTTATCTAAAATGCATCTTACACGCTTTTATCATGAATTAATTAGAAAAAAAAATATTTTATATAAGGGCATTGTGAAAACAAGAAATTAATTGATGATTCATTTCATAGGAGGACGATTTAAAATCCACGTTGGAGGAATCTGCGGCCCTGCAAAGAGCCTATGAAAAGTACATCGACCAAGTGATTGTAAATGAAGACTTTGACAATACGTTCAGGCAGGTGATCGCAGCTTTGGATGCCTTAGCCACAGAGCATCAGTGGGTGCCGGTCAATTGGATCTACTAATTAGATTCTAAATTTTGTGTTCAACATCGAAAGACTCGAGAGTCAAGGGCTGCTAGAAATTTTAGCGCGAATAAAAAAAAGTTTGTTTATTACTGCCCACATCACGTACGAAAACTGTGAGATTACATTACGAGAAGTGGTATTTAGAATCAAACTCTCACTTGTCGCGCGGCTAGGAAAACGCAAAGCACGTGTAATCAGAGTACAAAGAATGCTACGAATATCTCACGCCGCGACGTGAAGCGATATCGACATTGTCGCGTAAAAAGCGCGGTCAAGAATCTCATTATTATCGTTTATCATAATTAAATATAGCGTTTACGTTAGTTTGTTATAGATTTACAAACGACCCGTTTTGCGTATGGAATCTCATTAAAAATCCTTATTTCACACATTATACGTTAAATCATAATGTATAGATTTTTCATATTGCTGCAAAATCTCTGAAATATTGCTGCAACATGCAATGTTGCAACTTTTGTGCTGTAGGAATTGCAGAGAACCACGAATCTTCTCAATAATGATATGTGAGACTGGTTATACTCAAAAATGGAAAGTGAGTACTTTTTTTACAATGAAAAATCATATCGCATGCTACATTTTTACTGCCAATCTCGACAATGACTGTAGAAGCAATTCGGGTCGATTGATGTGTTAGACCGCCGTCCAGTTAATTTTAGTGTATTTTTAATTTAATTAACAATAACTGCGTACATATATACGATCATTTATATCTATTCGCGACTCCGCTATACACCTTTCTCGTGAATTCTGTTTCGTGTTTCATTTTGCTATTCGTGCACGCTAAAGTAATATTCCTGGCATGGAGTGCCTTAATAACGCGAAGACTATAGGCAATATTCATATTCGGTATTTCATATTCATATTTGGTCATTTCTTATATTTTAAGATCGTCTTAAGATGCTAATATGGTTATCTGACGGTTGGTTCATGACATCTTAAGACTGTGACGTACTTAAGACGGTCCTAAGGTCCGACTATGAATATTGTCCTACAATTGATTTAATGCGAAGACTTATTATGTCGACTTGACAGACTCATCTTGCATTCGGGTTTCATGATGGATAAAACTAACCATTGCCTTTTTTCTAACGTCTCCGACGGACAGTCGCGTATTCACGCATATGCATATGCACACGTATACACATTCGAATTTTTTAATTCACACATGCATCTTAAAAAAAAAATACATATACTTATAGATTAAAAGGGTTGCTTTGTACACAGAATACAACTATAAATAAATCTGTATATTAAATCGAAACACCTGTCCTGAAGAGCAACGTGATGCACGATGTGGAATAAAGTTTATCGAGCATTTGTTACGGATTAGAATTGTGCAACGAATGAATTATTATTTCAGTATTCCTGTCCTCGCTCCTTTTTCAGGATTCTGCGAAAGGACGTTTATCAAACCGAAAATGTTACTAACGATAGATATAAGGATTTAATAAATTTTTTATCATCATTATAAATTGAAAATATGTAATTAGGTAAAAACAATAATTTTTATACATGTGTATTATATTCTCTTCTTCTCTTTTTTAATACAAATCTGTATCAGATTTTTCTTATACATGTAAAAATTAAAACAGATAAAATAAAAATCTTAGGGGAATTAATTTCTTTTATAAATAATATCTAATATGTATTTAAAAGAATATGCGAAGAACGTTCTTTATAAACTTCTGTAAACAGATTTATTCATCGTAAGTACTGTTATATAAATAACATCTATATAACATTTTATTTTTATTATTTGTTACTATTTGAAACGAATGAAAACAAAAAACGACGATCTCCAGGGAATCAATTTCTCTCGTAAAAAAAAATACCTTATTTATTATATTTATTATGATAAAAGAATATAGGAAGCGTGTTTAATGATCATAAAAAAATTTATATTTGCGTTATAAACTTTCATAAATAGCACATGTAACATTTTTATTTCATAAAAGTAATTAAAAATATTCCTTTAATCTTTTATTTAAAAAACCTAATCTTTTAAAAATATATTAACGTTATTAATTTTCACCAATGATTGACATTACAGGAATAATGAACTCGTGACAAAAATAACGTTATTAAAAAACGACGTTATTAAATGTTATATCGACTTTATCGTTTAAATAAATTAAATAAATGGAGAAAGATTTTTCTCAGTGCGAAAGTGGCGGTCTCGAAAGCCAGTTCCTTTTATTTGCAATGTTGTGTGAGATTCCTCGTTCTTCTCTCTCCTTCCGATGCGCGGATATATATCCGTCTTCTTTGTAAGTGCAGCAGAGATGTACGAAAACGGAGCCTACCGGCCTACCGGCTGATCGGCCAATGGCAGCGTATTATCTGCCACGTTTCAAGGTGGCAGAGTGGCTTGTCATAAACTCATGACACGTACGTGTCGTACGGGAAAACCCTCGGGCCGCTGTAAGCGATCGCCGCGTACCATTTCCTCGCCGTCGTCGGGAAGATGCAGATGCTACGGCAACTGGACGTGCACCCGAAGGTGCGCGAGGAGGCAGATATCCTCGTGAGGACTTTCAGCGGTGCTATCGGTAAACACAGTGTATTCTGTCACGATACCGAACGACGATGACGATAATCATCCGTCGCCGGCGAAAATGAAACTTGGAGAACCGCCACGAGGACTAAATGTGTCATTTACGTTCCACTGCGCTAAATAGTGTTGCTTGGTGCGAGGCGAAACGATACCGGCGAGCGATTAACCTCCTAGAATTTTTCCGCTCTCTGTTGACTCTCATTAAAATACTTGACTGAAATATTTTTATGAGTCACAATATATTCCATTAAAATATTTTATCCGGATCATCCAACATTTGAATTCGCGTTCTGTAATATTCGTACAAATGTTTGTGTTTGTTTTGTTTCTCCACATGTTTCTTGATGTTTGTTAATAAAATTATTTGTTTACACTTGGCTGATAGTAAATAAAGCAGTTTGACGTATATTATGTTTGATAAGAAAGATGCCTGTTCTTTTTAACTGAACTTTTGCACCAGTTCATCTTTCTTCCGTTTCTCTCCAGAAGAAAAGAAGAGGAAGAAGGTGAATTGCAAAAGTTCAGTTAAAAAGAACAGGCCTAAGAATTCTCATGTTACATCAATACAAATGATGAAATAATACCTTTTCAGTTACAATCATTAGTACAATTATCATGGGCATACTGTTTTTGTCAGAGATAAACTATTATCTTACACCAACTATGAGCGAGGAATTATTTGTAGACACATCCAGGGGTTCTAAATTAAGAATCAACTTGGATATAATAGTTCCTTCTATATCTTGTGATCGTAAGTATAAATTGCACCGGTACATAGGCGAAGAATGATATCAGTCTCAGTCATTTCAGTGTTTTGCAGTTTTATCGTTAGACGCCATGGATACAACGGGCGAACAGCATTTGCACATAGAGCACAATATTTTTAAGAGACGGTTAGACCTGAATGGTAACCCCATAGAAGATCCACAAAGAACAAGTAAGCATAATATTCTTTACAATATATACAACACCAGCCAAAAGTGCCATGTAAAAAAAATGTTTTATTGTAGATATTACAGATGCAAAGGCAATGAGTAAAACTACAGAGAAGGTAATGCAAGATTTCTATAGGTATTTTCTGACTGAAATTTCCATTTGGAAATTAGTTGTTATTAGATAGAACATTTTTACAGGCAGTGGAGATCGGTTCTACTACAGAGCTCTGTGGAGATTGCTATGGAGCAACCACAGACACTATGAAGTAAGATCTCATTTTTATTAGGACACTGAAATATAATTCTATTAGTATTCTACTTGCAATAGATTTTATTCATAAGATTAATCTATAATGCTCTTTGCTCTTCCTGTTCCCTATTTTTTTACCCATTTTTATCTCTGTCTTTTTGCTCCTGTTTCTTCGATTTTATCATCAGGATAGCGATCATGTAACTTTCCCAGAAACGTGAAAATTCTTTATATATATGTGTGTATATGTACGAACATACATAAAAATTTTCACTTCACGTTTCCGTTCTAGCGAAAAAGTTACATGATCGCTACCCTGGGCACCTATCATGAATCTATCATGGAACAAAATCGGAATGGATTCTGATCGGAATTATTCAATTATTCGCTAGATTTCTATTGTGTTTTCTGAGGAAAACGGAATAATTCCGATCGGAATCCATTCCGACTTTGTTCCATGATAGATACCCAGAAAAGAAGTTGATAAAGTGGAAGAGATAAAAAAAATGATTATAAAAATGATAAAACAGTCGCAAAGAAGACAAAAGGAAAGAGATAAAAATAATAAAAAATAAAATAACAAAAAAGCAAACAGTACATTGTAGATTAGTTTCTTTTTAGAGATGAACTACTTCCACAGTTTACTCCCTAAATTCTTTGAAAATCTCACTTTAAAGAGTGAAATCTTTAAAAAAAAAATCACTCTAAAAATTTTATTTTTTCTTTTTCTATTGGAAGATGAAATCTATCAAACCCACATTTTATAAAATTTCATTTGTTCGCAGATGTTGCAATACCTGCGAGGATGTATGGGAGGCCTATAGACGAAAAAAGTGGGCTCCGCCGGATCCGGCTGACGTTAAACAGTGTCAGAATGACAAATCCATGGATAAACTCAAACATGCCTTCACGCAAGGTTGTCAGATTTACGGTTATATGGAAGTGAATAGAGTCGGTGGTAGTTTTCACATCGCGCCAGGCGCCAGCTTTTCGGTCAATCACGTTCATGGTGAGCTAATAAAACTCAAGTTTTTTTAAAACAATATTTCCAGTGCCATGCTTATGAGCTCGTTCTTTGATGCCGCAGTGCACGATGTTCAGCCTTACACTTCATCCCATTTCAATATGACGCACAAGATTAGACATTTAAGTTTTGGGCTTAACATCCCAGGGAAAACAAATCCTATGGATGGCATGACAGTGGTCGACATGGATGGTATGTCCTTGAAATCCTTAATTCTATTTTTATTAAAGACTTAATGACTCGCGCTTACAATACAAACAGTGCAATGAAAAAGATAGGCTGCGAGATACTCAATAACATAACCGTTCACGTTGACTCGTGTACTAACATCGTATCCCTGTTCCGATAGCCATGAATGTGCCAAATGTGCCGCCACCTTGAAGCATTACCTTGCCGACGCTGTTTAACAATTCTTTTCCCCTTAATCCATATCTGAAAAAAGTTTCATAATTATATTCAAATTTTCTAATGCGTATGTACCGGTATTTTCTACAAATGCGTTTTAAATACCTAAGAGCAGAAAATCCTCCAAAGAGCGCACCAGAAGCCATTCCTACGCAAAATCCAATTGTAAAACCTAATTTCATTCTATCGAAACAAGTCGGTCCTTGTTGATAGGCCCCTCCAGGTACCACTGGCATCATGCAGCCTACGAAATAGTTGTAATGTCAATATTTGTTTCACTTTCCATAAACTATCTTTTTTTTATAGTTTTTAATCTTAAGTAATAATATCTTCAAAATGAAGAGAGAACTTGATAAACTGAATACACTTTTCTTAAATAGCTTTGCGAGTTTTTCATTTATGATAAATAGAAAAATTCTCCGAATTTTAAATAAAATTAAATGTTTTTATGGAGTTTATATTGACACATACAAGGTTGATTGTGCACACACTTACTGTTAAAGTGTCTATCACGTAATCTTGTGGCGTGTGCGATCGATCGAGAGTAATATTATTCTTACTTTTCAATTTTGTGTTTGATTATAATTTTTGTGCAATTACCGGAATTCCTCAATGCATCGCAATCGTATTACAATATCGAGAAGGTGCCATGATGGTTTTGCAACGTGATCGAAAAGACAGTTGCGCCGTCTGCTGTTTCCGTTTCGTCTGTACCGTCATCATCCGTGGCGGGAAATTTCAATTACATATCAGTGAAACACGTATATAAATTTTGTTTTGGGAAAAACTTAAGTCGATATTTGTTCTTATTTTAAGGCCGTCTTAAATAATGTTTTGAAATATTAATATGCGACTTTGGTTGGTATTCATATTTGATTCTTATATTTAAGACTATCTTAAGTACAATCTTAAGATGTGGTGAACTCGTAGTCAGAGCTATATTAGTATCTTAAAAAATATCTTAAGAATTACTTAAAATGATCATAAAATACAATATGATTGACGATTTTGAAATTGTATTTAAAACGGCCTTAAATATCTGGAGACACAGGTAGTGTCTCGACGCTAAGCATGGCGCGAGACACTGCCATACCTCCTTTAAGCCCTTGATTTCAAAATATTAGCTTCAGATTGACTGTCGCAACAAACTTGTGATCGATTTGTGTTTAATGTAGAATGGACTCTTTTTACGCGAACCGGCGAGTTGCGTCAAATCGAGGTTATCGAATTTCAATAATGGCTGTTAAAAACTATGAACGTACTAAGATTTATAATTTCTTTGCATTGTCTTGAAGTGTGTTTACATTCACATACAACTTCCTTTTTTTAAATAGAAATAGAAAAAGGAAGACATCGATTTTATATATATATATATATATATATAATATCCCGTATATATATATAATATATAATTGTATATTGAAAAGATCCGTCCGATTTGTTTCTGTTAATATATGACGCTATTATTTATTCTGTTTTCAGCCGCTATGATGTTTTATCATTACATCAAGATTGTCCCGACGACGTACGTTCGCGCGGATGGCTCAACCCTTCTCACAAATCAGTTTTCCGTAACGCGACACTCGAAAAAAGTATCACTGCTCACTGGCGAATCTGGGATGCCGGGTATATTCTTCAACTACGAGTTGAGCCCGCTCATGGTAAAGTACACGGAGAAGGCGAACTCGTTCGGACACTTCGCGACGAACACTTGCGCGATCATCGGTGGTGTGTTCACTGTGGCCGGTCTGATTGATTCGCTGCTCTATCATTCGGTACGTGCGATACAAAGGAAGATAGAGTTAGGAAAGTACAATTAAACATTTTGAATCTGGATGCAGCAGCATCAATTATCCTATTCCGATTCTAATTTCTTCTTTCATCGATATGATCGTGTTCAAATAATTTCGGAATGTATCGTCTCTAAGTAAGTGAGATGAGCTGAAAATGGATTGGAATTAGTAATAATCATTGATGTAACACGGCCTTACGGATAATCAGATTAACTAGGATTAATTAAAAAGAAGTATTATTAAAAATATTTGATGTTCTATTGAAGATCGAATTTTCTGGACAATGGTGCATTTTCATGCACCGTTTTTATTCAGTGTGACTATTCTCATCTCGTTTATATTAAAAGTATCTCAAATATATTATTGAACGATACTTAGCGTTATAAGTGCAATTGAGAATATTTTACAAAATATCTTTTTCATATGATGTAAAAAAGAAATTATACATAACTTATTATATAATGATAAGCTTTACTTTTTATTTAAAGGCGATAATTTTTTAGTTTTAACGATGTAAAAACCTATTTATATGTGATGTACATAAAAACTAGTAAAAATATATAAAAGCCTATTGAATTTTCATGGAAATAGGAATATCACTTTCAGAAATAATTTGAAAAAGTATCTATTAACATTTATTTACATTTATATTAAAATGTTTTAAGAAACGCATTGTAAATATCAACAGACGTCTTTGCGATATCTCTACAGAAGTCAATGTCTGTACTGCTTACTAAGGTCAATGGTGAAACATACATTGGTTTAGAAGGATCATACTGTGCCCTTTTCATTTCCACCAGAAACAAATGCCTTTGTTGGAGTCTAGTTTTTCGACAAAGTAAAATATGTGGCATCCGCGTAATAAAATCATGTTGCAACTGCATTTCGCTGTGAGCATAATCGAACGTACTTAGCAATCTGTCACGATCTGAAAGCACAATTTAAGAGAAGGTCAGGATAAATTTATTCACGAATTCTAAAATTATGTTGCTGCATACGCTTACTCTTGCTCCATAGCCTGGGCAGGGTGAGAAGCAATTTCTTCACTTGCATCTGATCGAAACCCATCTCCTCCCTTATACTGAATGTGTTTTGCATTAGATGTATCATCCTAAATGTTACTACTTTGGGTCCCTTGACTGTTAGGTTTCTGATTTCATTGCCATTGAGCTTGAAGTTGCTCTGGAAGTAACCGAGCCTGCCATCTATATCCTTTGTACTGAACGAGAGCCAGTTGGGATTCTTGCAGATTATTGTCTTTATCATCGACACGCTGAAATTATGTGCCCTCAAGTATCTTATTCTCGTGTGTAGATCGTCCATGTCCTCCTTGAAGATGTTTGGATTTTTTGTAATGAATGTACCTAAGTAATCCGCAGGTACTCCGCAGTCATGTAGGAATGTTATATATGGTTTCATGTGATCGAAGTCAAGGTTCAGGATATACTGTACCATCCCTTCTTTTGCCTCAAACTTGTACAAACTGACTCCAAGGTCTACCAGCTTCTGAATCGTGCGGGACTTGTTCGCATATTTAGCGAAACTGAAGGTCGGAGTAAGAGGCGGACCAATGTCTGACAGGTCTTCGGTGCAAACGTCCAGAGGATGCGGCAATTTTATGTCACTATCATCTAGATAGTCTTCGCGAGCAAACGAAGCTATGTTTGTAGTATTGTTCAGGTTAGGTCGCGGTTCTAGCGCATAATTTTCATCCTCGGTCTTTGGTGGTTCTGACAAGACACTCGATTTAGAGGAAGCGCTTTCGACGTCTCTTTCGAGCTCCTTCGATACGCATTGTCTCGACCCATCGCTTCTTGAGACAAATCTAATTAAATCTATCGCGACCGGTCGTGCCGTCGACATGAGTGAGCAACAACGTTGAAACATGTTCGATACCTGTCAGTTCTGTCACCGCATCAGTGTCAAGTAATTTAAGTTAAATACCGACGAATTGTTGAATATCACACACTTTTGCTAAAGAAAAACGTTCTTATAATTTGTCATTCAACAGATACATGCTGTTATAAAAAACTGAGTGCAGCCATCTTTTAAATCTAAGCTCCCCTAGTATTTAAGGAATGAACTACATAGTTACATTTATGAATTTTTTCGATGGATAATATAGTTTTGGTTTCTCGCGCATTCAATATTATTTAAGATTACATTAAAAAAATTTTATTTGATACACACAAAGATACATACAGGATGTTGATAAGTAACGATAAAACTCTCGCATAGGGATAGAGCGGAATAAACTGAGTCGAAAAGTCCTCTACCATTTTACAATTTTCGCAAGTTAATAAGATATTAAATACTAAAAATCGCTGAATATTGGTTTTTATTAATTTTTTACTCAAATACTATCAACTTTACAGAAAAACAGCAAATGACAAATGTTTATTTTCTTCTCATAAAGTTCTGAGAATTTTTCAGAATTTTTTAATTAATTTTTTAGTACTGCATTTTTTTATTGGAAACTATTTTTATCAACATGAGAAAATGCGATAAAAAATTCTGAAAAAATTCTAAAGCTCTATGAGAAGAAAATAAACAATTTTTATCTCTTACTATATTTCTGTAAAGTTGATAGTACTTGAGTAAAAAATTATTGAATATTATATATTATATATATGATTTTCAATACAATATTCATTTTTAGTAATTGATATCTTGTTAACTGTTGCGAGAATTGCAAAGTAGAGGACTTTTCGACTCAGTCCGCTCTACTTCTATGTAAGAGTTTTTATCGTTGCTTATCAAATGTCCTGTATATAATATGTACATGTAATGTATACTATACTGCGCATGACTTAACATCGAGATACTACCAGTATCTCTTGATTATGTCGATATTATATTTTATCGTATTGTAAAATTTTCCTCGAAAAGGACGATTTTGGAATATGTATAAGTCTAGATAGTAATATTATTAATAAAATAGCATTAAACCCAGACGATTTATAATTCAGAATGTCAGAATTCAGAAGATCATTTTATTTATATGCGGCGTAGCGCGAAAAAGAATCGAAGTTAGAATACTTAAATAAAATTAAAATATGTAAAATATTTAGCTCGAGATTGCTAAACAAAAATTAATAATTATAAAGGTCAAAAAACACAAGCAACGTTTATTGGATCTTTAAAAATAAACTAGTTTATTACAATATGCTTAAGAATTAATTAGTTTTTTATTCATAAATAAAATAAAATATATAATTTATTAAACGTGTGTAGTTTTGATATATATTACATTACGCATATATTTAAATAATGTATAAAATATATGTTAAAATAATATATATATCTTGTACATTAAAATACTCTGTATAAAAAGTTAGAAACACATCAGACTTCGATCCTCAAATCGTGGATTTAAAAAATAATCAGAATATCTATAAAACGTAATTATAACTTAAGTTATTGCCATGATTGTCTCAGATTTATTTGTTTTAAGCATGCCAATAGTACTTCGTATAGTGATAATAAATTTGTATCGCGTTTGCATGAGTTATCTATAATGATACTTACGTAGGAAAACATATAAATGTATAAGTGTACGAATCCATACACGCTCAAGTACATTTAATAAGATTTGCAATTTGCCGAGTCAGCGTTACGGAAAGGAAGGCGAATGAAGAATGCGAAGAGCAAAACGCGAGACATTTGTATGAACAAATACTCTTTTATTATCTTAAAATGATTAAACGCGTTATATTAAATATAAAGGCGGCAAAGTAATGCGCTTTGATTTACATCAATATACAATATACAATTGAAAACAATATAACACATCACACCCTGGCACATCTTATGTTCCTTCGTCAAAATCGTGAAGCACGACTCGTAGTCGTGGAAGGCTGTTGCTTATACTTGCAAAACTCACGCAAAATTCCCTCGCTACACACACACACAAAACACACACACACACATACACACATACACACAGATGTTATTGTGTTATCTGGGTCCTTAATTAATACATTATGTCTCTTTACAGCGGAGCTATTACAGTGAAAGTGACGTGCTTGCGCTATTTTATGTAATAAGTACGTTAATTACACATATTAAGAACACTTTGATTTTCATGATCAGTGTCTGAATATCAAAACAATATGAATAAACTAGTGGAATGTTCTTTATGGACGACCTCGACCAAGCTGCGATTAATTGCCTCCGGCGGTATTATGATGAATGTATTAAATGCAATTTAGCTCATAAGCAAAATCATTAACTTTTTTTTTCATTTCCACTACACGTTAAAAAATTAAAGGTCACAGATGCTATGCTAATTGTATAATACAGTTGGATATTTTTCTGCTAGGCAATTAGTCACTGATTAAATAGATAATTTAATTACAGTTGCTAAAAAAATGATAGTTATGATTACAGTTTGGTCGAAGTTGGCCTTAAATAATAAGACAAGAACAAGCACGTGGCTTGCTGCATTGTCATGCTCCTTCTGCGTAGTTATTGTTCGTAGCACGACCGATTATCTGTCATCAATCCAGTTGCGTTTCGCATATCAAATGGGTTAATTCCATAAAATCGTTGTGTGTAATACGGCACGATATCGGGAGGTACGTTCTAACGGAGAGTTTGACTAGGCAACTCCGACGTGCATTATCGTTCCGATTGTACCGATGTATTGTTTTATTTATTTCCCCTCCCTTTTCTGTTGCGCAAGTTTTCGCGTGTAATATCAAACTGGCTAATCGGCGTTTCACGGTCGAGTTCAGAACGATTATTAAGTCGACAATGGCTAAAAATACATAACGCTCTGTGAAATCTAGCTGTAAGTCGACGTAAATATAATTCTCTCTTGTCCTTAAATTAAATAGCACATATGTCTTGCACTCTCGTTCCGCCGCGTGTTATGACTAGATTTTCGGATCTTCACTCGTGTTTCAGCCGGGCAGCCGTTACTTCGTTCGTTGCTTCGCCATCCGACTGGCGAGGTCGGACAGTTGTTCTCACATTTGTCGCCTCACCGTCCGATTGGCGAGATCGGGCAATCGTTCTTTCATTCGTCGCCTCACCGTTTGTCTGGCGATTTATGGCTTGCTGCCGCAACTGAGCTCGCTTCAAGCTCGTCATTAATTGACTGGATTGATAAAGCCAACTGGCCTGAAAGGTCATAACATTATATGCACGTGTCGAACTTTTAGAATGCATATTCGTTCAAAATCGAATCTCGAAGCTAATTTAGCTAATATACTCACCACCATGATCATGCAGTTCATTAAAATAGGCACAGAGAAAACGATGGATATAAACCAGCCTTGTGAGTCGAAGTACTGCTGTCTAGAAAATACCCTGTGAAAGTTGTCAAGGAGATTATTAAAAGGAAAAATCTAGAGGAAAGAGAAAAGAACCGCTTTGACAAGCCATGGTACCGATTGAATACGTACATCCAGTTTGTCGCCGCAACCTCGTTAATACTTTCTGAGAAATAAACCAGGAGTACTGAAACAGAAAGAGTTTGTGGTAATATTGCGGGAACTAGACAAAATCCACGGCAAATTATAGTAGACTCTTACAGAGCACGAGAAACAGGATTATCTGAAAATTCGCGTGGTTCCTTGTCATTAACGCGGTCATTGTGATGGCAATATGAAAAGTCAATAGCGCAGCTAGCCATGGATCCCTCCAATCGATCTGCAACAATATATCCACACAAAAGATATTAATAGCGCTTAATAAAAGTAGCAAGTATTGTTATTGTTACATTAAAGAGTTCTTTAATATAATTATAGCTATATTACAGAATCTTGGAATTATATTAAAGAGTTCTTTAATATAGTTGCAAAACTCTTTAATATAACTGCAAGGTTTTTTAATATAACTGAGCAAGAGTCTTTAATATAATTGATTCTTGCATTTATTTATACATATATAGTTCCTCAATAGATTTAAATATATGAACCAATCCCGTTGAAGAATCTTACAACAGCTGCTTTTTCTGCTGAACGCGATGCTTTAATCTGGAGTAAATGAAACTGACATCGAAATCTAATCTTTAAATAGGAAAACTGTGCTATAATCTTATCTCCCAAAATATCCTTTCACTATGTTTAGCGGAACTGCAAAAGCGAAAGGAGAGTAGGATAAGGTCCATTCCAATTTCGAATATGCTATAATTCTGAACAAAATAAGATTTAGACCGAGATATTCATATTCGATTCTTATATTTAAAACTGTCTTAAGTACAATCTTAAGTCATAAACTAATGTCATAAACTAATTAGAAAGTATTAGTATCTTAAGACATTAAGATGGTTTTAAAATAAAAACTATTATGAATACTAATCTTATCTAATTTCGAAGTTCAAGTTTGACAATCTTGATTTCATTGTAGAGTGTACAAAAGGCATCACCAAACAGGAAAAAACTAAACTCAAGAATTAGATTACAGGTAAAAAAAGGAGCATTAAAGTCTACACTAGTTCTTAGTGATAAAATTTTTCTTTTTAAGTAACTGCTTTAATCATAAATATTACAAACATAAACGTTTCGACTTTCTATTAGATAATCTTTAATATACAAATACAATAAGTTTCAATTTCCCTAATTCTCTATAAACTAATTTTTTATAAAATCTAACTTATGATACTTTAATTTTGGTTTATATGATACTTTTATGAACTAATTTTCTATTAGGTTGATGACCTAATAAAAGATCGAAACGTTTTAATTGAAAGAACCAGTGTAGGCTTTAATGCTCCTTTTTTTAACTAGTTGATTTATTCTGTAAACCGATCCAATTATACTGTCAAAAATTAGATTTAAATTATTTCATTCACTTAGAATTGCACCGTATGAGATTGTAGCACTTTATCCCAATACATGTTTCTTACTCTCCCCCTTATCGTTTTAGCGATTTTGTTACTCGCACAAGGTAATCTTGCGAAGAAAGGATTGAAAAAACATTCGACAGCACGCGATAACTGTTTAAAAATATCCAGAGAGATTCTGGAAACCAAATTACGCAGCATTTTCGCGAGGGACTGCACGAGTCTCTCAGCAACAGGACGCCCTTGAGAATGCAGTGTGTCCATGACGAAAATAGAGACGAAGATATAATCGGTAATTTTTCGCCGCCACCTCTTCGTCCAGGACGATAAAAGGAGGTCGCGGTATCGGCGGAAGCCGATTGATTTCTATTCACGTTTCCTAATTCGCGTCTCGTCGCGCACGTCGATAATAAGATAAAGAATTCGTGGATAGATCAAGGCTCGATGTGTCAATAATGTATACATAACGCGAATGTTCAAACGATCGACGCCGCCGGCTGCGTCGAAAACGAAAGTTGCCGGTGAATGTGAATTACACGCCGTGCAGGAATCTGGAATGTGAGGATGTCGTATATACAGATAATGTGCAAATATTAACGTATTGCATGATACCTGTTTTTATCAGTTTAATTTTAATCTTGATTCAACTCTTCTTTTCTAATTCCGGGAATTAGAAAAAGATAAAGCAATGTCCGTTTTATTCAATATAAATTAACTTTAATTTCGATTCAACTTGTGTACTTCATCTTTTTCTAATTCTAAGAAATTTGTATTTCACGTTTTTCGAATTTTTAGAATTAGGAAAAGATGAAGTACACAAGTTGAATCAAGTTTATTAAAATTAATTTATGTTGATAGAAACGGGCATTAATGACACGAAGTTCGTACGATTTATGCTCACATTTCTACTAATGTATAATATAGATTAAAATTTTAATTTTGGTTTATTTGTTTATCCTTTTTTTAATTCTTTATTTTATTTATGCGCACTTATTTCCATGCTTAATTTCTACTTTACATGCTGTTTTTATTCTGCTTTCTAGTTCTCTTTCTTAAAACTAGAAAGAAATAAAAAGTAAGTTAAATAAAGATTAAAGTCAGTCTATATTTATAGAAACGCATTAATGGAACTGTATATGAATTTAAGTTCGTATAATGAGAATGTGTTTGCATTTGTAGTGAATTTAAAACGGAAATAATGATGAGAATTCAGAATGAAGGAGTACATTTTTGTGATGAACTGTGCGACAGCACATAAATTTCCATTCTAAATCATACAAACATACGTACATCTTCACCTTCATTGAATCGCACAATTTTCATATTCGTTGTCTGTGCAATTTTGTTTTTTTTTTATGGTGCATTCAGCGATTCTTCTTCTGGATTATAAGCCGAAAAACGTTGCAGAAAGTCCGTTTTTACTCGCGTTTAATTCCCTCGTGCTTCTCTACTCTTCTATTCTTATCTTTCAATCACGAGATGCAACGTCTGCTCTAATTCCTCACTCTTCCTCTTCTATATTTTTTCTCCTTTTCCCTCTTCCTTCAAATTCCGCGAATAATACATTTTTAACGATACAATGATAATTTAAAGCTCAAACAAATCAAAATAAATTAATTAAAAGATTTAAATTAATTAGTAAATTAAAAACGTATTACAAATAAAAAAATGTTAAAAATTTCTACAAACCAAAGCTAATTGTTTAATGCTAAAAGCACTGAACTAAAGCATTAAACTATTAAATAAATGAAAAATTAAATTACTAAATAAAAACTATTAAATTAAAAAACTATTAAATTATTTTTAAAAACTTTATATTAAAACTACTAAATAAAAACTAAAATTATAAAGCTATTGAAAAAATTAAAGTTGTTAAACCATAATTCTAGCAAAACAACTAGCTCTGATTTGTATAGTTCTTTAATTAATTTTTTTTTTTATTTGTAATACATTTTTAATTTAGTAATTTAAATCCTATACAAAAAGCACAAGTCCGACTAAAGACTATAAAAAGAGGACTGTAAAAAGCTTTTGGCTGATGCAGTATCCCGACGCGATGTACCTCCCAGAATCACGTGCGTAATCCTGATTACGATATGAACGAGTGTAACTGGCTCGAGAAAATGAGTGTCTTGTATATATATATATATATATTTTTGACACCAAATGTCAAAGCGGCGCGAGAATTATTGCGAAACGATGAACCACGTAATCATACGGCGCCGGTGCTTTTTGGAGCAGCGACTCCAATTTCTCGTCTTCTCATCCGTAATCAAAAAATGGAAAAAATTTGGATTTAATAGGCGGTCAGCTGACGTCGTCGTCGCAAGATCCAGAACGCCCGCGTTCGAGGAAAAAAGAAAAATAAGTTTGACGAGGAACTGTCACCGCGGCACTGGAAACAACGAGCGATGCCGCAACAAAACGGAGAAATAACGAAACGGAGGAGTACAGAAGAGAGACAGAATAAAGAAGAAAACGAGAGAACGAGAAAGAGAAGAAAGAGACGGATGAAACTCACGCTTTGCAGGAAGGGCCAGATACCGTCGATGCTGTCCGTCGCTGTGAAAAGGCTGTGAAACGGCTCATCCCTCGACATCGTGTGCCCGTGACGTGCGGGTCTTCGTATGAATATGTATTACGACGATGACGGCGGCAACGATTGGGAGGCGCCGAGAGAACAAGTGGAGGCGGAGAAGAAGGCGAGCGCATCCGCACGATTCCGAAAATTTCAAACACACACGTACTGTTCTTACAGCTACCGGCGGCGCGACTCGACTCGCGACTTGCGACTCGCGACTAACCGACTCACTGTGAGGTCTGACTGACCGGACCGGACTGAACTGGACCGAAATGAAATATGCGACGGGCGACGAGCACCGTGACAGAATCGCCTGAGGTGCGTTCCAAAACTTGACTGTCAACTCCAAGTATCTTTTAGCTTTGTTCAGCATTCGGTGAACAATAAAGATAAAATAATACTCGGAATATTAGTATACTCGGATTGTGATAAAGTCGAGTTTTACGACTTTGAGTGAACGGAGCGAAGTTAGCGTACAATTGCGCGATGCAAGAACGCTGGTCAACTTAACTTATATAAATACTATGCGGGAAACGAGAGGAAGAGGGAGATGTTAAAGGCGTGTTTACAAACAGGTTTGCGATAGTCGCGTATTCAATTAGGTCTTGTGGTCGATTAATTGTATATCTCGAAATGAAGTAAAAATTATAAAAATGGGCGAATTTAGTACACATTATGAAATATTTATGTGAATCATTTTTTGAAATATTTCAATAAAATATATTAGAAATATTTCATAAACGCAGATTTAATTTGTAAAACATTTAAAAATATTGCATTAAAATATTTCACTAAAATATTTTTGAAATATTGTACAAATATTGTAAGAAAAGAATATTTCAAAAATTTTGATTTTCTGAATATATTTATATTTCAAAAATATTCATGAAAAATTTTTTTAATATTTCAAATCTTACAATAAAATTTTTGGGAAATATTTCTGAAATATTTCATGTTATATAGATTGAGTTGATCAATGAAAATATATTCTTAGTAAATTCGCTCACTTTTGTAATTTTTATCTCGTTTCAAATTACATAATCGGCATTGTTCTTTCCCAAGTACATTATTTTGACGTCAATGTTGTCATAAATGCCATTTAAACATCAGAAAAGCAAATAATGCATTAACTGCACCGCTGAATAAACATCCATCTTGTTTCGAATGTATAAGAGATATTGATATAGCAGTATAGTTAAAACGAATAAATATAATGTTCTCTTTACTTTTGATTTATGATAAAAATGTCATTAAAATTTAAAATATATCTCGTTGGTAATTTACATAAAATGTTTCGAATGGCGATACGTACATTTAAAAAAAAAACAATTATTTAGCGTATTTAGCGCCGCCCTATGATCGAGTATCTGAATCTGTATTATCTGCAGCTATATTCAGTGGGTTAGAAAGGAAATTATCCGTGAACGTTATATGTGTTTGGTCGGTTATTGTACGTGTATTGTTGTTGTATAAATTTTCAGAAATGGCAAGTAAAACGAAACTTATTAATCTGACTAGGATGTCCAGAATATTTCAAGGAATAAGATCGTTCGATAGCGTAGAAAAGACAGATATTACGTCTAAAAGTCATAAGGTATGTATACCTTTTTAAACATTAATTAAACATTTCTTGAGATTTATTTATGCCCATTTCCACCAATTTATAATTTTTGTTAAAAATTCACAACTTTTGTTAAAAATACTGTTTTAACATCATAATTATATCAAGTAAATTGTTTTCATCAATTAAACAACTGTGAAAAAATTATTTATTTAAGATCTGTTTACGTACGACTTACTCTTCGTCTTTTTCTAATCTTTAGAAAAAGGCAAAGAGTAAATTGAACCGAAATTAAAGTTAATCTGCATTGGTGGAAACTTTAGGTAAATAATTTTTTCACAGTTTTGTTTAATTGATGAAAACCATTTACTTGATATAATTATGATGTTAAAACAGTATTTCTAACAAAAGATGTAAATTTCTTGAACAAATTTACTATTAAAAACTAATAGTATTTTTAAACATATTAGATATTTAGTTTCAAATGTTTCTTTAATTTTGTATAAGTACTTTCCATTTAGTAACACAAGTCAATATAAATTCTATCTTTCTTGACCCAATCCAATGATTAATAAAGACGAAATGGCACTTGTATCGATTTGTGTCATCAAATAGAAATAAAAATGCCTGAATTAAATGACAGATTTTCTTTAACTTAAAAACTTTACCTTTAATTTTTTTATTTCAGTTAATGATCAATTATGGAATTATTAAACCACTTAGTATTGGCATGTATGCTCTATTGCCATTAGGAATGCGAATTTTAAATAAATTAATTGATATTGTTGACAAAGAAATGATGAATATTGGCGCACAAAAAATACTACTTCCAGCATTAACTCCTGCTGCACTGTGGAAGAAAACTGATAGATATGATTCCAATAAAACCGAATTGTTTACACTTACGGATAGACACAAGAAAGAGTATATATTGAGTCCAGTAAGTAAGAAATATATTATAAAACATTTTCCTCTATCAAGTACTACTTCAGATAAAATTTTGAGTTTTTTGAAGAAAAACTGAAAAATTATTTTCTAGAAAAGCCAACCTATTATTTCGATTAATAGAAATTACTTAAAAGCTATTAACTAATAAGGTGAATCTTTTACAATACCAATATAATATATCCATTTTTTTTTGTTTATCTGAAATCTCTCAAATAATTTTATATTGCTACAGACACACGAAGAAGCAATCTGTGATTTGATATCGTTAGCAGGACCAACTGTCCCGATTTCTAAATTATTACCTTTGAAGTTATATCAAATTTCTAGCAAATGGCGAGACGAAATGAAACCACGACTTGGTTTCCTACGTAGCCGAGAATTTATCATGAAGGACTTATACACATTTGATAGTAGCTTGGATAACGCACGACATACATATGATTTAGTCTGCGAGTCTTATAATAATATTTTTAGGCAGATTGGTATAAAGTATACAAAAAGTAATTAACATTTCTAATTGTACATTAGAATCTACATATTTTATAGATATATAGTTACCAACGTTTGGAATGACCTTGTAGAATTATTTAATGATGATTATTAAAAGGTATAGGTGATGTGGGAACAATTGGAGGTCTGATGTCACACGAATATCATTATGTGTCTGATATCGGTGAAGACACGATACTTCAGTGTCCATCATGCCATTTCTCTATTAATCAAAGTATTTCTAAGACGACGAGTTGTCCAGAATGTAAAAATGAACTGCATTCATATACTGCTGCTGAGGTAATGTAAAAATTTCTTGAGGTAATGTAAAAAATTATATTTTATTTAATAACTAATTGATATAAATTAAAGGTATAAACATGCGAACGTTATAAAAAATATATTACATTGCATAAACGATAATTGCAGGTAGGGCATACATTTTTATTAGACACAAAGTATTCACGGCCATTAGAAGTGATGTTTTTTATGGAGCAGAATAAACCGACACCTATGGTAATGGGCTGCTTCGGTTTAGGATTAAGTCGTATCATTACATTAGTTGTCGAAATCTTGTCAATAAATGATGAGATGAGATGGCCTGTAAAATTAGCACCATATACAGTATGCATCATACCACCAAAGGTAGGTAAAATAAAAAATATAACTGTATATCTATTAAAGAATATTCTTTGTTACTATCTTGAAATTTACAGGCTGGAAGCAAAGAAGAAAGTACATCTGCCTATATTGAACAGCTATTTGAGATATTCTACAAACGCAATATTGATACAATATTGGATGATCGCACGCATTACACGATTGGTAAACGATTAGTGTTCGCGCGTCTATTGGGTTATCCTTACATAATTGTCATTGGCAAAGCGGCAACCCAATCGATTCCTTTATTTGAAATTCATGATGTGAATAATTCAACTTATCATGAATTATCGTTAGATCAGATGAATGATTATTTCGATAATATAAGTGTTAAAGATTAGAGATATGAACGGATATACAGTATATATGTAAGAAATTGAAATGCTAGTGAATATTGTTTATTATGCACTTCTTTACAACAAATGTAAAAATTATACATTTTTGTGAATAATACCAATTTTTTTACTATTAACCTTTATATTATTTAAATATACATATAAAAATTTAATGAATGAAGAGTTAACGATTATTTAACAATAATTAAAATTTTTTATGTTTAAATAGTTCAATATCTGATAAGACGTTGATCATGATTGAACCTAAATCGAGAAAATTGAGACTTGCATGCGAAATGCCATTTCTCTCAGCATCTGTCTATTTACATTACAATACTTTTTTATTGAAAATTCTTTTGAAAATCTAAAATTCATAAGCGCTATATATCACTTCAAAATATTGATATTATTGTAATAGAATTGCAAGGTAATAATACATGTAGAAAGATATTAGAGATAAAAGAGAAATGCTTTACTAAATATATAATTATATACATATATTTACTATAAAAAATAACATGAATTCTTATTTTGTTGACTTATAAAAGTTAAATAAAAGCCATAGTCAAATTTATAAACACTTATTAAAATTTAAAAAAATATTGGGAAATATGCTAAGAATATGATGATAATGAATAAAAATGAAAATTTTTAATAAATTTCCACTGGACTTTATATAGAATCTGAATTGTATATTGGTGTAAAAGTACGGCTTATTATAAGAGGATCGATTTGCACAGAATTCCGATGCAAATTTCCCAATTGACCCTCAAATAATATGTCATTTATAGCTTTTTTGGCATAAATTTGTTGTTCTCGGGACATTTTTGGCAGTTCTATAGCCCAAGCCTTAGCAATTTTGTCATATTCATTTTCATTTGATTTAAGACATTCGCATGCAAAACCCGTATGTTCATCTTGTGCATTTTTCTTTCTTTTTTCGATTGTTATCTTTTCTTTTATTTGGCATGTATTGTCTTTCTTGATCTCTTTCCGGTTCTCATTTTCTTTATATATCTGCGTCATCTGTAAAAAAATCATTATTTTATATTATAACATTTTAATAACGAAATTCATCCAGTAGGACACTCAATAATTATGAAAATTTTCGTCATATAATCTGATATGTACCATAGTTGCCGACCATGAACTACAAAACACATGGTACTTTCGAATATGAAACAGGAATTTATATTTTTTTGTAATTTTTATATTTTTTTATTATAATATACTTATAACAACTAAATTTACTTTATAATTTCAATTTTTATATAACATTGACAATGATCTGATCGGTATCGAAATGTCTGTAGTGTTTAATATTTAATATATTGATAATTGTTTTTTAAAGATTAAAGTTATTGTTTGGCCCTTCTTGTCTATTATTGTTAATTTTCATAACGTTTTCCGTGTATTTCTAATATGGCAAAAGAATGAAAAAGAATTGCTAAAGAATTTGAATAACATTAGAATTTTCCATGTTGCTTGAATAATAAACATGTTCGAATAAAAAAAAAACCTAGCCTAGAATTACTATATAGTCACAAAAATTTTTTAACATTGTAATGTTGGCTGCAATATGTAATTAATTCAAACTACGAATTTATAATGGTAAATGTTGAAATGAATGATCAAGTATATAACAAAGAAATTTAGAATAATTTTTGATTATTTTATAATAACAAGAGGAGAACTCCTTCACAAAATAAATATTGTTGAAAAACTGTATTTATTTATACATATAAATGTTCGTATAAATTACTTACATTAATTACAGAATTATTTTCTTCTGTCTTCTTAAATTGATCTATTGTGCTACGTGAATTTTGTATTATTTCTTGAAGGAAATGCATTTCTTTAAAATACCATAAAGTTGGCTTTTCCACATCAGTTCCATTTCGTTTGGCATCATTTATTCGTTTTAGCTCCTTTCGGAAATTTGTTCTTAATAAATAAAATTTTCTGATGATATCTTTTCTAGTTGCTTTTGGATATTTTTCTCGATATTTATTAATTAAAATTGCATAAGCATCATTCTTTTTTCGTCTATTACGGTAATCTTTTGATTTAATATCCCATAATGCAGGTAGTGACCTGTAAACTTTTATACATTGAAGAATAAATGCCTTCTCAGTTTTACTAAACATACTTTTTCTATCACTCATGACTTTTTAAATCTTACACTGAAGCGAAACGACATAGATATTGCTCGAATGCTTGCTATCAAATGACGCCGGGAGCTCAAAGGCCCGAGATTTTAAGAGCGGCCCCTAGATGATCAATATTATTTCATAATATTTGATATTGCACAATATTATTGATCGTCTGAAGACTATATTGAAGGTTTATGAAATATGTCCTTTCGTTAGCCGCGTTCAATATTTAGTAAGCGGTTTGTACCGATTGGATTCTCTTAAATCTCTAAAAAAATTGTTCTATCTCAATAAATAAAACCTCCTACAATTACAAAGTAAATATGCTAAATGCTACCAATTAATCTTTCAAACATATTGTATAATTTGTAAAATATATATTTGCTTAATACTATAAGGTGTCAATTTATGACGATTGATGCTCATTTTTAGCGTTAATAAATTACGCAATACTTTACAAGTTATATAATATATTTTTAAAAACTTTGACAATATATTATACAAATTTTAAATAAAAATTTAAAAAATGTAAATTTTCAATGTAATCTTCATGATCAATAATATTGTGCAATAATATCGATCGTCTGTATATATAGGCTATTTAAGGAATAATAAAAAAAAGAATTATAAAGAATTTTAAAATATATTTCGACGATGATATATCTAACTTTTGATTAATTTATAAGAAAAACTGGCTGGGAATACGCAAGAGAAGGATATGTGTTATAATAATGCAGTGTAACCACAATGTTGAAAATATATTGCAATGTATATACTTTTACATTATGAAATATTTGAAAGCTCTTCTAATATAGTTTGCGTATCTAAAGAATTAAGATCTATTGAAGCCCGCGTATCCACTATCACTCCAGTAACCTAAAAATAATAACATATATAAGAATAATATAAGAAAAACATAGTGCAAGACATAGATTAATGCATTTTATTTGATTACCATTTCTTCAAAAAATGCAGTATGATTAGGCTTTTCCGAGTATCTCTCGTATTGATCCAGATTATCCTGCAGTTTTAAAGCGAGACTGTCATAGTTCTGTATTATAATAGCTAGAATTTGTTGTTCCGTTGGTGTCGACAAACTTTCCTTCGCTAGCCACGCAGCTATTTTTGGTGGAAAATGATTTACTATATCCCTCACATTAACGAGAGAATTGGTTAATTTGAGCGCATGTTCCTTGTATTCATACGATTCGCTAGTCGAATACCTAAGTGCTAGAATATTTTTATATAGAATATTTTATTCTCGCTATAAAACACTATTTCGTTTATAGGGCTAAAATTCTTATACTATTATCTACTATTTACCCATAGCATTTAGATTGGTAAAGATAAGCCTCATTCGAATAATTTCGTAAAATAATTCATCATAACTATTAGGTGACGATAGGAATGTATCAGCATACGTAATAAAAAAATTTAAGATGTTCACTACCTGTTGAAAAGTAATCAAAATATTATCTTGTTCGATCGTATGACGATTCAATCTCTCAAAATGTCTCATTACCTGAATAGCTAAAGGAAATATGTTCATTTTCTTAATAAGATGGCTTTCGTGTGTTGTTAAAAATTTAAGTAAATTGATTAGCGCGGTCCAAAGATCCCGCCACTGGTAACCAAGCCTGACACGGCACCTCTTCTGATAACACAGCAGTCTTTGTAAAACGCCGATACACTGATGATATAATTCAAGTGGAAATTTCTTCATCATATGTGATGTCACAAATTCGACGAGCAAATCTATAATGAAGCGATATAAATAATAATCATTTTAAATAAAATGAGCATTTAAAACATATTTTTTAATTTGTTACAATTTTTCTCAAAATTTAAACAATTTATATTCAAGTAATATTTTATAAGCTGAAAGTTATTAATAAACTTTGCCCTTATTTAATTTCTATAACAATAATTTGAGAGAATATAATATCTTCATATGAAAAAAATACCGAGTAACGTGGCTGCAAGTGGTTGAGCAGGTGCTGCTTTGTCCTGCAACTTTCGATGATGCATAGGTACTCTATGTAATTGAACTCTGAATGCCAGATTCGCGTCGTGCATCAAACTGTTTGCATATTGATCCTCCGCGATACAGCTTAGTATCAAGAAGCACAATTTCACATTGTTCATTATAGCCTCTGTTCGAATTACTTGCATAACTATTGAACTGTAATGGAAATGGATATCTTATAAACATTAAGCAGTAGATTATTAAACATACACTAATAATTTTATAACATACACTATTAATTTATATATTGTTTTCTTCTCACCAATACTGCAGAAAAGTTGCTAGTAGATTGAACGGCTGAGCCATCACATCAGGTGGTGAAGCACCAGGAGCTACTGCATTTGGACCCAGGGTGTTATTCGGCGATGGAGGTGCACTAGTATCGCTTTGCGTGTAGGCCAGAGTAGTTACAAAATTACGATTTAAGTGTGTAGCCTCATACAAAGCTAAAAGTAAAGCGTTATTCGCACGAACTTGTTGCGTTTTTGCTTCTTCCTCTCCAACAAACATGCTACCAACTATACTAGTTAACGAAGACAACCAAGATGCTTGTATTTCTGAAAATATATTGTGTTATTATTATTATTATATTCTAAAGTATTATTATTATATTCTAAAGTATGTTTACGATACATATTAATTATTTAAATAGTACTATTACAGTAAACTACTTAATGTTACATTTATATAGAATACCTGCTCTTTGTTGAGCAAATTGCCGACAAAATTCCGTCAACGAACTTGATATAGCTTGCCCGTATCCATTTAAGGCTAATTCATCATCCAAAATTGATAATTTGACAATATAAGGATTTGCGCTTTCATATTTCCGATAGTTGACTAGAAGTGTTAACAATAAAACTGCATCGTGACCATGGCGATTTCTAGCAGCTGTATCTCTCAACAACTATAATACAAAATAATATATGTAACTATTAATACATAAGATCAAATATTATTTAAAATTTCATTTTGCATAAACATAAAAAAATTATAGATATTTATAATTTTTAATTATTATTTATAAATATTTAACATACTTGAATTAGCGATTCAAAAACGCTGTTTAACATCACATATTCCAGTAAGGTATTTTGGCTGATATTATCCATACCAGTAACTATTATTAATAACAATTTCAGGCACAAAGCTTTCAAACTATCTGGATATTCACCTAAATAACATAAATTCTTTTATTAATTTTCTTACTAATATTATATTTAAAAAATGCTTAAAATATATATAATGTACATATATTGATATATATAACAGATAAAGAGTATGGGATAAATCCAATAAATTGTAATCTATTTCAAGAGAATATTAGAATAAATAATACTATATATGTTTATGATATATACAAATGATTAATAATTGTTGTTTATTATATATCTACCTGTTAAAAAATTATTGCAATGCTGCATTAACGTTGTCATCCTCTGTTCCGCAGAATCGAAGCCTACAAGAATATCTATTAAATTAAATCCATAGTCTCCCTGATTGGCTTTCTTGTACATGGATTGGATAACAGCCGCTAAAGTTTGCAACGCGTATACTATTCTAAATGGATGTTCGTCGACTAATGTATCGACACAATGGCATACCAATGCATTTAAATTTTCTTTGCTAGCATTTAGTTGTTCCGATGTCATATGTAGAATTTCATTTTCAATGTGAGGTACCTAAAATATTACAATTAATTCATACTCTAATAGATAGACAATAATTATCTGATAGATAAACAATAATTATCTGATAGATAGACAATAATTTAAAAAATTAAGAGATACATACCATAGGTTTAATAAGGAATAGTTCATTCCAGAAATTTGGATGAGCTAACGTTAAGTCTTCACCTTTAAAGAAACTCTCATAGATTGGTACTAACTTGCATTTATGTTGACGTTTGGCACCAGAGCCACTCCTTTTTCTCATAGCCATGAGTACAGTGAATTATTTTCTTCTGTTTACATATTCAAATTCTAGAAATATGTTAAGATATATGTATAATCTTTATATATATAACAATGCACTTGTGATAATATTAGATTCTCCTAAAATAGCTTTTATGACATTTTAAAAGAAAGGAAATACTAGGTATCTATTTATCCAACTCTTCTAATTAATAAAAATATTATTTATATATTTACCTTTTAATCCAAAATCTTGCTATATGATTTAAATTCAAAATTTCAATGTAACACTGTTACATGATCTGTTACATTTATATCATAATCCAAAGATGTAAAATTGTAGAAATTAACGAAAATTTATTCGATATTAACTCTCACCAAACTTTCTAAAATTTGTATATATTATATATATATTACGAATATATATAATGGAATTTGATCAAGAAAGGTCTTTAGATCCAATATTGCTCAGTTAAAAAAAAATAAGATTTCTAGGTTATAAAATCGACTTATCAGTAAGCGTGCGCATTATCCTATTTTCTTCTTGAATTAGAAGACCTCACGCGGCGTGAGCGTGTACCTCCAAAATCAGAATTGCCAATGTCGAAACATAAATTATCTATATATAAAAATACAATATGGAAGAGGAATATAAAAGCAATTAAAATCTTTTTCATTAAAACTATATATTTCTTATTTAAAATGCATTTTATTATTTATGCGATACGCAGATAAAAAAAACATTAGTTTATCATTATAAGTTTCTTGACTTCACGAGTTTTATTAAATAAATTTTTCTTATAAAATTGAAAATTGTTTATAACAATTACAATAATTATATTGGGTCATCTAAAAAGTATCCGCAGTTTTTTGTCACTAGATGTGTGTTGATGGTCATATATCTAGTGACAAAGTACCGCGGATATTTTTTAGATGACCCAATATATCAATTCATCTTAAAATACAACAATTTCATCCCGGCCGAAGTAATAATTTTCGCAATACTTCTTTCCAGATTCTTTACAGATTCTGAAATATTTGGGGAGATTATTTCAGATCGATATTTTTGTTGAAAGTCCGCTAGTAATGGAAACTTAGTTACATATAATAAATAGTAGCGCAATTATATTTCTAGAGATAAATTCATTTAAAGAATACATATATATGAATAAATTTAACTTTGACAGAAAATCGGCGCCTCTCATATTTAGATGATGTACTCCTATATTAAATTTTGTTTCCAATCTTATTATTATAATAATTTCTATCTAAAGTTATTACTTTGATCGTTGTTTGGAGAAAAGAATATTTGAAAAACCAAATATTTAAAATATTTTAAAAGATAACAAGAGAGCATAATTGTCTCTAAATATATCCGATGCAAAGTGTTTTTGAATATCACAACCTAATATCACAAATTTTATTACAAAGAAAGTACCGAATTCTTGACTTGCAAGACTTAAAGACTTAAAATAGATAATGTATAAATGTTAATCATACAATAATTAACAGAAAGTCAATTTTTCATTGCTTTAATTGTACTTTAATTTTATGATACGCATTGCAGAGCAATCCTCGAATGTTGTAGATGTGATTAAAACTTTCCGGTTGTACATTATACGATGAGTCAACAGCTTTCGCCCAGATTTCAACTTCTTTCGATTTGTTATCCACAGGAAGCTCCACATTCCATAATGTCCAACTCCAGTGCCGACCTTCATTTGTCTGAAGATCTTCCATCAGATCTGCTGTATGCCAAGTTTTACCTTCATAATTAAACAGAAAATCAATAATCAAAGATCATTAAAAAGCTGGGGTTTTATCAGCGCTTGTATCATTTTATCTTTATCATTCATTAGACAATACAAAGACAAAATGACATAGTAGTGTTGATAACACACTCTTCAAAGAAATAAAATAATTAGTTAATATTAGTCTCATTTTCTTGTCTCTCACCATTATCGTTTGTAACGTCAACACGAAATATTTTTCGACCACCACCAGACCAAGCGTAACCTGATAAAATGGTAATTATATTTTATAAATATTTAAGAAATTTAAGAATACATTGTCGTCACAAATCTAATGAAATTGATGTTTTAAACTTTATTTTGTCTTCATATTTACCTTTCACTTTAATTTTTCCATTTTTAATTTCGACTTTGTCTGTATCTTGAGGATCGCATATCGCCGACATTACAGGCATTTCTTGTATCGCGGGTGATTTATTGAAGTCTACGTTGTCCCAAGTCGTGCTCGGAGGAAGTCCCTTGTAGTCACCCTGTTGCCACTGCGATTGACTCTCCTCCTTTGATACATTAATTTTACCTGTTGAATGAGTTTGATGTTAAGTAATTATGCACATTATATTAAGATTTTAGAAATATTTCATACTCAGCCATTTTACACTTCTCGCTCCCAGGACACCAGGAACGAATACTCGAACAGGGAATCCGTGATCTTGGGTCAACGGTTCACCATTCATTTCATAAGCTAAGATCACATCAGCTTTAGGGTCCATAGCTTTGGAAATCGGAATACTTCCTCCATATGGCATGCCAGATGGATCTAAATCGTGTCCATCAAACTAATGAATAAAAAAATATTTTTCTTAATGTATTTTTAATATAAATTGTAAATTGCTTATGTGCATAAGATGTGTTAAATGTAATTGAAATAAATATATAACTTTTAGGATTCTATTCAATAATAATATTATAAAAAGTAAGTTACTTTTACACTACAAAAAATACCTGAACGTGATTAAATGCATCTTCATTGACTCCTAAATCTTTCAATACGTCGCATAATCGTACACCTGTCCATGTTGCATTGCCAACAGCACCCACGTCCCACTGAACACCTTCCAGGTGCTTTACCTGTAAGTGAATTCAGTATTATGTACTAATTTGAGCAATAATTCCTTATTGATCTACCTTCGACATTTCTGAACGTCTATTTCCACCGCACATCATAGTTGCAGTTACCGTCCTCTTTTCATATTTTTGTAGTGCCTTGAAGTCGAGTGTCTTTTTAGTTGTCCCTTCTATCGCCAATTCTAGTGTATAATCCTTTAATTCTATCTCAGGCACAGGCAAATGGTTTCTCACATAAAAAAATGGACTAAAAAAAGTAGAATGCAATATAGTATAACATGCTAATCGAAATTTGTATTTATATATTCATAAAGAAAAAGCCAATTGAATAATACACTTACACAGGTGTAAAGAAACTCTCAACTAATAGTGGAGGTGACGGTTCTGCACAGAAGGGTTTATTGCGCTTGACTTTTAAAGCCTTATGTCTAACAGGATCATTTGCATATGGATCATACAGATCGCTTTTATTAAATTTGGCATCTTCTTCTGATATATTTCCAATTCTCATGGATTCCAGCAAGGAGTGTATTTCTGGTGTATTGTGATTTGCAAATATCATCCAAAATGGATCAATAGATCCTCCAGCAGCCATCATAATTTTTGAAGGACCACCTGGATGTTTATCGACAAACTTTGTTATATCATATACACCTTGTCCGAAAGTAACCCAAATTCCTTTCTTTTCGCTATCGTGATTTCTCACTTCTTCTAAAGTATAAGTCTTCATGTCTTTTCGAAATTGACCACATTTTACATTTTGCGTCGCGTTGAAAGCATAAACATTTCTTTTGTACTTTAGAGTATAGTAAGATATACTTAAAACTGATGCAGCAACAGCAATACAGGTTGTATATAACATAGGATTCTTCACATTCTTAGAAGATCCATACTTCTTTTCTGTGTCCTTGCAGGTGTTATAATTTTTTACCATCACTTGCAGTGATACTATTTGTGACCTAAAAATTAATTGATAATCCATAAAATTTTAGAAAAAAGTCTCTACACATAAAAATATGTTACATAAAAAATAATACTATTCCAGTTAATGTTATATTTTCCAAAGAATAAAACTAATATAAATACCTTTGTCTTATTCCCCAAAATATCTTCCAGCATAAACTCATGATGTTAATTTTCTTTGTTTTGTAGACGATTTTATACTTGTTATTTTGTCGTAATCAAGCGGTATGTTATTGGTATGTCGTAAATAGTCATAACATCGGGTATTACCATTTGCTCAATGTAATAACTGCATATGCAACATTGGAGAGAAAAAGTGCTAAAAGTTTAGAATCCAACCTTGCGTTGTATTTTCTGTAATTACACAACGAAATATATGATCATACGCAAGATTCAACAACAGATTGAGCTATATAAAACAAAAATCAAAACTTGAGTTTATCGTGGTTTATCGGTCACGTATAAGGTTACCAAGCGTACTTTTTTTTTTTTAAAAGAGTACATGTACTTTTTTCGACTGCTTCATTAATTAAAATATTACATTTATAAAATTATATTAATAAAAATTGCCAATAAAAATTAAGTCCTAGGAATTTTATTTTATTAAATACCTGCAAACGTAGAGAAAAATAATATCCTTTCCTTTGCATTATCATTGTTTTAAAAAAAAATATATGTATTCTTTTTCTTGTGATTCAAGCTACGATCCATTGATGCTATGAATGCTTCTAAACATTTTTTGGTCAATTAAATGATTTTTTGATTGGTTAATAAAATTCTTTCTTCTAATTGGTTAATAAAATTCTTTTTTCTGATTGGTTAATAAAATTCTTTCTTCTGATTGGTTAATAAAATTCTTTCTTCTGATTGGTTAATCAAAAGTTTCGAAGCATTTGTAGCGTCAAACCGCACCTCAGGAGTGCGTTCCAAAACTTGACTCTGTTAACTCCGAGTTATCCTTTATCTTTATTCAATATTTAATGACCAACAAGGATAAAATAATACTTGAGTTGACAGAGTTGAATTTTGGAACGCAACCTGGTAATCCTAGTCACGTGGCAGTTCTTGACGTGTTTCACGACGACGCATGCGCAATCTATAACTCGCCATCTGGGGACTGGAATTGACAGTTATTGACAGTTATGCGTGATTGTTCGTTGATAGTTGTGTAGTCGAAGTTGACGGGTGATTCCTCGTGCGTAGGTATACTTTTTCTAATTTTATAGAGAATCTCGAATGCATCTCATGGCCTCTCCCGTAATGCCGGGACTTGTTGGGCTCGCACTCGCGGACACGGCAAAGTCGTGAGATTCAACCAGGCAAACCTCGATCGGCATGGACGAGAATTTAGACTCTTTTGGGAACGAAACAGATTTTGCCGTGGAATACGACAAAGTCGATTCGCTCACGAAGCATGATGTTCGTCTGCTCGAAGGTACAAATCAAGCCCAGGAACATGTGACATTCCGTTTTGACGTGCATATGTCAGATCAAATTGAACAGCTGTATTCAAAGCAAGTCATTTATTCCAGATAAATGTTAATGGTGAAAGAATGTGGTGCTTAAGCTGAAATATTTAAGTGCTGTTTCCACAATTCTTTAGTCTCCAATATTATTTTCAGTGTTATTATTAAATTAAGAAAAAAATACTTGATTGATGTATTTGAGTCGCATAAAGACTTGTGCAAGTCAAATTATTTCCTATTGCAGTATATTAAGTGTATTATCTTGTATAGAATGTTAAAACATATATGCTATTATTTCTTTTAACTCAAGTCTTTAAAGCATTTAGATTATCATAATTGAAATGTTATTGTAATCGTAAAATACATTTATCGAAGTAAAACAAAAAATATATATAGAAAGAAAAAGATAGAGAAAGAAGGGGGAAAAAAGAGATAGAGAATGTATTTGTGCGAGCCTCAAGTAATTTCTTATTAGAGTATATTAAGTGTATTATCTGATATAGAACGTTAAAAGATATATGCTGTTATTTTCTGGCTTTAAGACTCTAAAGCATTTAGATTATCATAATTAATTGTAAAACACATATATAGAATAGAGATATAAAAAAACGATTCACATAATACACACACACACACGTACGTACGCGCGCACCACACACACACACACACACACACAGAGCTTCTGTTTTAAGAGTACAATATTGAAAAGTATAATATTGAGATTATTATGTTAATAATATTACTGATGATTTTTTAATGAAATTATTTGTGTATAGTAATTTAAAAATCAGAATTTCCTGCTAGTGTTGATTACATTATTATAATGCTTATTTATATGCAAATTAACACAAATTTATGCCAGTGATAAATTAGACTATGGACATACCTCTTATTGTTAGTCTAAATTATTTTGTATCTCCCTCTCACTTTCCTAAGTTTATTAATTTGAAGAAAATGATAACAATATATTTTTGCATCAGGAATTACAATACAGAATGACATTTCACAAGTTCGAAGTGATTATTGTGGAAGCAACATGTTTGAAAATAAAAGTAATTCACAGTTGTTAAGAAAAACCGATGAAAAAATAAAATCGAATTATTCAATGGACAACATCAACTCAGCCATCACTTTTGAAAAGGATAAATCTATCAATGACATTCCTAATATAAAACTTCAAACTCGCCAATTGTCTAACAGCGAGAGTCACCTTTCATATGATAATGAATCTCTTCGCAATTCATTTTCTCACTGTACAAGTGCTTCATTACCTGCGATATCATCTTTGGATTCATACTTAGTCAAAAATAAAGTTAACGTGTTTCGAAATGATATACATACACAGGAAAATGTAGTAAATACTTGCACTGATGAAGAAGAGACATTATTTAATCGATTAAGCAAGAAAAATCCTTTATCTGATTCGCAGCATTCCTTAAACGAAAAAAGTATTAAAGCGAGTCAGAATAATCCAACAGAAGAAGAACATGAAAAAGATTATCTTAAAGAAGAGGTGTCAGAAAATAATGTATCCGAAATGAAACAATTTGACGAAGAAACAGTAGATTCACGATTACAATTAAATGATAACAAGACTACAAATGAGCGAAATCAAGTCGAGATAGACGTATGCAAGAAAAATGAATCGAATTCAACTGCGGCACTAAGTATTAACACGCGAAGTTCAATCTCTCGACCGACATTGGCCGATGATAGCAAACTCGTAAAAATGTCTCTTCTAACGAATCCAATGAATATAATGCAGTCGAATGTTCAGCTTTTAAATAAAAGCCGTAATTTTTTAAACTTCATTACGGAAAAGTCGACGAACATCATGGAAAAAGCTTTACTACCACAGCATTTGACGATGAAATATAATCACATATCGAAATCTATTGAAAGTGATTCTGCGAGATTTTATACCAGTAACGTATCTTCTTTGACTGACGTAATTCCTAGATTATATGTAAATTCAGCAACAAATCAAGCAAGGAATGATATGAGTTACACGGTAAAACAAAATTATAAGAGCGAAAATAATTTGGATATTGTAATAAATAATGAAAAAGAGATAAATCCATCTCCATGTACGAAAGAAGATAAAATATATGATGATTCTAGAGAAGAACTATTATATAATAATAATATTGAGAATAAAGTAATATCGGATGAGAAAATATATTATGTACTTAAAAACAATGACGATGGATTAGATTGTGATGTAATCGATGAACAAGTAAAACGCGATGTGTCGTTGAGAAAAACGGATGAGAATAAAAGTTTTCTACAGACGAACGAATTATGCGACGACGCATATAAGGAAGATTCTGGTGTCGGTATTTTAGATTCAAATATTTTAAAACACGATTCATTAGAACATCCATCATATCTTGCCCTATGGGAGGATTATACCAGTTTAAAACTCAACCACTCAAAATTATTAGATAGAATGGAGTATTTAAAGAAATTAAATCGATCGAACAACTCGTTTCAAGAAACCGAAACAAACGCACTTACTACAGAAGCACTTATCTTACAAGTGGAGAACTTGCAAAGAACTGTAAATCAATTAACAGTCGACTTGAACACATCGCTGGAGACGCAAGAAGCTCTGAAGAAGGAATGCGCTACGGTTAATAAAGAGAAAGAAAATATGGTTATGAGATATGTTACCAGCGAGAAACAATTGATTGATACGCAAAGGTAATTATTGGAAGATCAATTTAGGATTTATCTCTGACATTTTTTAGATATGATCAACAATAGTTTTAAAATTTTAAATATCGAGACAATATATATTTTTTTTTAAATTAATTAAAAAGAGAAAAAAAATATTTTTTAAGTTTCCATTTGCACATGGTTACTTTATCATGTCTGTAAAGATTTGAAGCGGGAAAAAACCGGGGAAGGGAGGGTCGAGCTATTATAAGTAACTGATCAGCTGACTGTAATTTACAAATAAATTTACAATAAATTATTCATACATATTAAAATCTGCATCATGAAGTTTAATTTGTGATGTATACAACACACAGAGCGAGGGATTCCACGGAACGTAAAGTTAAGGAACTTCTAAAGGATCAGGAATTACTACAAAACAAGTTGCGCCAAACGCAGGGTGAGCGCGCAAGAATATGTAATATTTTGGATGGAAAATGTCGTGAAGTAACGGATTTTCAAAAGGAAATAGAGAATTTAAAAGAGGATGTTAAATTAAAAGAGATTAAACTAAAATGGACGCAAACTAAACTTAAAACTGAAATGGAGTCACAAAAGGAGACTCAACAAAAATTGGATAAAGCTTTGGTAAAGTAAAATATAATACGATTTTTCATGTAGTTTAAGTCATGTAAAATAGTAGTTTGAAAATTATATTTTAATTGCATGAGTGTCTTTGGATTTTTATTTTAGTCACAAATATTAGAAATATAAAAAAAAGAAAAATTTTTATTATTTTTTATTGTTTTGGAAGTTATTAATTGTTTATGACTATATTTTTAACATGAAATAAAATTTCGTAAAAATTATCCAATTTCATTACGTTATAAATTATTACAATTATTGTCGATCTTAGTAATCGCTTCAACCTGCGATTGCTAATTACCGTTAAAGAAATTTTAATGGAATATTATTTATATTAAAAAAGAATTAAATTTCTAAGTTCTAATGGAATATCAATATTATTTATTAGATGTATGTTGCAGATGAAAATAAATGATATGAAAGAAGAGTGCGAGCAAATACGTCGCGAAACGCAGGAATCATTTCGTAAATTTCAGCAATCTGAAGAAAATAAAGCTGTGACATTAGACCAACAGCTGAAAGAACATCAGGCACGTTTGATTTTGGAAAGACATGTTACGGAAGATAAAGAAACGTTAAGGCTCCAGTTACAAAAGGAACTAGAAACACTGAAATCTAAGCAACAAAACTTAATCGAAGAAAACAAGAAGCTTAGTCTAAAAATACAAGAGTCTGAGAAAGTTCGGTTAAATAATGAAAATAATTTGAGTGATCTAAGAATTGTCGCGGATCAGCGTCAGCTACAAATTATCGAATTATTGGACAAAGTCTCCCAGTTAGAAACATTAAAACTGCAATTGCAACAGTAAGCATATTATACTAGTCTCAATAATATATTTTTTATGTATTAATATTTTACAAATATATATAATATTGAAAACATATATAAAATAATTTTACATATTTTGTACAAAAATATAATAATAATTGTATTAAAAATACAGTTTCATCAAGCCATCTTTCAGCTATAGATTTCTTGAACTTCTGAGTTTAAAACTATTATATGTATTTTTATAACCTTGAAAAATTTATGTGTGTTAAATGAAATTTTAGTGCTATTTAATAATTATTTTATGAAATATTATAATATTTTGTTTTTACAGTAAAGAAGAGTGTATAATATCAATTGAAGCAAAATTGTTGCAACTACAATTGGCCAATGAAGAATTGCAATCCGATATGCAGGCATGTCGCCAGAAGGAAGCAGATATGTTAGACTTTACGCAAAAACTGACAGACACGAATGTACGTCTTCAGTCCGAGTTTATCGTGATTCAAACGAAGGCGAATCATCTTGAGTCCGAACAAGGTCCGCTACGTGAACGTATTAACGAATTAATCAGCAGAGTCAAAACTTTGGAAGAAGATTTGATGCAAGAACGAAAAAAACGGAAGGAAGAATGTGAGATTCTAGCTAAGCATGTTGCCGAACAAACTAAACTCGCGCAGAACTTAGCCCAGAAGTTAGAAGATAGTCAAGGTGAAAATACATTGTTAAAGAGAAAACATCAAACTTCCATAAAGGAATTAACACGAGAATTGCAACAGTGTCATAAAAAATTAGAAATGTTTGAAATTACGTCTCCCAGTAATTCATTAGATATTGCATCTAGAACTGGATCTAACACTTCCTTAGCAGGTTTGATATTAATAATATCTCATTCAATGTCTCATTTGTATTAATGAATTGTTATAAATTCACATCATTGAATTATGACGTTGAAAGTGCATTTTCCTTAGGTGATACATCAAACGGTGCCTTATCAGACAACAATGCTAATAGTGATCATATTAACTCAATAGAACTTAATAAACAAGTATTAATGGAACGTATTATCAAGCTGCAAGATATAAATGTAAAAAGAGCTGAAAAGTTAGATTTTTTCAAAGAACATACGCAGACGTTACTCGAAGATATACAGAAGAAAGAAAAAATAATACAAAATTATATTTTAAATCAAAACTTTGGAGCGTTGACATGTAATAAGAGTGATAAATACAAGGTTTGTATATAAACATAAAATATTTTTTTTAGTTAATTATAATTTATCGTATTTATATACGTAGAGAATAGATTTAGTAAAACTAGTCTGTTTAAAAAAAATCATTATATTACTAAATCTAAATTTTTATAATGATAGATATTTTCGTTTTTTATATCCAAGCATATCAAAAGCCGAAGAGATATCGTAAGTGTCAAAAAATAGGTTTTTTTAAATAATGTTAAGAAGCATTGTCAAACAAAATTATTAATTTATTTATTTATAATAATTATTTATTTATACAATAATATTTAACTTTATTTATATATTCTAAACAAGCGTATATATATTTGCAGGCAGAATTGGCACGACGTGGAGGTATAATGGCATCTGTTTATAATCATCGAGTTTCAGATGAGAATATGACTCTAGAACTTTCCTTGGAAATAAACCAAAAGTTACAAGCACTTTACGAAGACGCATTACTAAAAAATATCACTTTAAAGGTAAATGTATCAAAAATTATAAATATGAAATGAAATTTTAAAAATGTGACATATAATATTATTATACATGTGACTCATTGTATGTTAAAACATTTTTGGAGTATTCTATCTACATTTTATACTAAAGATTTTCATGTATTTTCATCTAGTAAGTTGAAAAATTTTTAGAATCATGTTTTATTTCTTGGTATTTAGTCTTAAAATTCTGTATTGTAATATATCGACTTGATTAAAACGAAGGAAATTATTTTTGCTCCAAAAAATGACTCTTGTAAAATTGCAATATTTTTTTTTTATTATTTTAGATAGACAACGTTATTGAGATTATTTATCGTTGTTTAATATAATATTCTTTTTCAGGAAAATATTGATACATTAGGTCAAGAAATAGCAAAATTAACAATGCAACATCAACAAAAATAAATTGACAATTAATAATTATTAGTTATTATATATATATAAAACTGTGTATATATACACATAGACACAACGTATACATGAATTATATATATATGTATATATATGTATATTACAGTATCATTTTATTTCAAATTGCATTTTAAAATATTTGTATTTATGTAGATTTATTTATTATGTCTAATTAAATGTTTATATATTATGTATACACACACACACACACACACACGCGCGCGCGCGTATATTCAATACATTGCAAGCGAAACATTTTTTTTTCAATGCTTCATAATAAATTCAGACAAACAAAATGTTTAACGTCACATTATGTATTATAAAGTTGTTTAAAGAAAATGAGTGTTTTATTTAACCGAAATTAAATTAATTCCTCATACACTTTACGCTGCAAAAATGAATTTTATTAAAATAATTTAAAAAAAAAACGATTAAAATTCATATATTTTTGTTTCCTTTTATCTATTTCAAGGAAGAGGTATTGAAGGAAGTGACAAAACAATACGCGAGAATCTGGTAAATAAAAGTTTATTTTGTAATTTCAAGATAGTTGATCTAGATTGTTTTAATTTCTAAATTACTTATATCTAGAGGCACTATAGTCAAGCTTAAAATCTAACCGACTACAAATTCATATTACACTCGACAGTTATGATACTTGATTTTTGCTCAGGATCTCGACTATAGTACATATTTGAGCGTATAATGAATTATAATCGAAGTAAAATTGACTACATTTAATAATTAATATCTCTACAACTTACTTTGAGTGGTTTACTTTGGGTCTTTTTTTTTATTCTTTTGGGAATGAACTGTTATACTCTCTTTCTCTCTCTCTCTCTCTCTCTCTGTGTGTGTGTGTGTTCTAGATCATACTATACTATATCATATACTGTATGTGCGATAATAAAATGCAATTATATTCTGTACGTAAGATATTCGCAAACTTACGTTTCGATGGAAGAAGAGATCAAAAAGAAAGACAATACCTAGTCTTATCCTAATTTTATTTAATAAGGTACGCTATATTATAAATTCGAACTCGTTTTCCGTATTGCATATTTAACGATAAAATACGTCTTTTGACAGTAATTTTCAATACATACCTAAAAATGACAGTAGTACGTTTAATATCTAAAAATGATCTAATAGTTAAAATCACCTCGTTTCTTTTTTCAAATATAATCAATAACATTATTAAAATACTGCAAATAGTAATACTGATAACTAATGCCGCAATAATAGTAAGAACGCCGAGTTTTAATGCTTACATTACTTCGAGTGTCATATGTAATGATAGAGAGAATCTATAGAATAATAGATTACTGCCTGTTTTATGTCACATACTATTTTTTTTATAGAATATTGCAATGTTTTCGAACTTTAAATCATGCTCAATTTGTAAGTATATTTTTCTATGCGAACAATAACACACGAGTGAAGATTTAGAACAAATTTTTTAATCTTTCCATTCTTTTTTTAACATTTTCTTATTCTTTTGTTCTAAATAAGCGTCATTAGATGGATGTAAACAAATTAAATATTTTCCTTTTTTTATGTGCAATCGTGCAATCCTTTCTGAGAAAGTGATTATTTTCGCTAGTTTTAAAAATGTACTTCCAAAGCCTAGATTTATTTACTCTGTAATTATCTGCATACTACTGAAATTCAAAAATAGCATTAAGCATTTTACGGTTAATATACAAACAACATTGAAAAATATGGCAAATTAGACAATAAACAAGCAGTTATAGCATGATTCGCGACAAATGTCTTTTCGCACGTTCTATTGAATAAAGGCGCAAGGAAGTAGAAGAGAATGAAAGAAAAATCGTTCAATATCTCGTGAATACATTTTCAATTGAATAATAAATTAAGACAAACAATTCTTACAATAGATGAACAATTATTTTGTAAGTCATATCAGACAGTAATCTCAGATATTTCAAATAAAATAATACCTTATAAATTTTGTAACGTAACTGCAGCGCATTTACAATAAGTTATAATTACGTGAATCATACATGTAAGGGAAGGTATCGCACTGTCCGTGTATGGACAAGATGTTTTAAAATTATATGTTATAATAAATAGTTTTGTTTTTCTATATGCAGAATATCTTCTAGTATACATTTATATACACATATAGACATATGTATACATCATTTACATATACACACATATGCAAATGCATATACGTAATACATGTATATTTTATTAATATACATATGTGTATATGTGTATTGAAAGATATTCTCTGGAAAATAAAAAAAATTATATTGATGAGGACATATTGAAGCATTCTTTCTAGATAGTATGATACTTGTTTGCGTGACATAGCGCATATTAAATAATTTTTTTCACCTTTACTATTGAATACCTATATTGTTTTGTCGATAAAATGTCTGTTAGAAAACAGATGAGGAAAAAACAAAGCAAAAATTCATTGAGCTGTTGATGCGTATTGCGCTTGGCACAAATATACGGTTGATATCACATAATGATTATAATATACGTGAGCCAAACACTTCGTCATCACACGCAATTTATTTTATGGAAACAAGAACCACAGAAATGGAAATGGAATGTATCTCGCGTTTAAAAAAGTAAATAAATAAGCTACTTCTTGGCGAAGTTTTCAAATACTCCAATAATCTTAACCTGAGAATCTCGTCAGTATATTAGTTGATTATCATTATATTAATTGAAAAATGTAAAACATTTGTGACGGTCGCTATAAAATCAATTGCGTGTGTGACATACGCTTAACAAAAAATCTTTTAGAAAATATTTAGCCGAAATAAGAACAGATTTATAATTTAACATGATTACTTAGATAATTCTAAAATAATACGGATTTTTGTTTGCTTTTCCTTGCACATTAAACCATATTAAATAAGTTCTTTATGCAAAACTGGACCGATGCGGGCAGTGTGTCACTACGGCAGAATTGCACGATGTTAATACTGGCACAGTGAGGCAATGACCTAGGATTCTCTCTAAATATACTATGAGTACTTATTAACATATTTATCTGGAAAACTATGTAATCATTCACGTCACGTAAGTAATTATTATTGTGTTCTTTCTATACCATCAATCATTTACATTGTTTAAAACTCCTGTACACGTATATTTAATATATACGTATAGAAAGAGTAATAACCAATCGTTACATTGAACGGGCTGCGGACAGTTGCAACTTGACATACATATAAAACAAGTCCTAATTTAGAAAATCAGATAAAATCCTATCACAGAATCTAATAAAAAAGTGCATGTGCTCTAAAATCATGTTCCATTATTTATTGCCTCAAGTTTTTTTTATATGAGTATTCGACATTACTGCTTTTTACGTGAAACTGAATGTGAAGGAGCTAATTTTCGTGATTTTAGAGCTTACTGCTCGCGAAGAATAGTGTATTGTTTTAAAGCATACAATTTTTATAATAGTTATTTTCTTTTATTACATGTAAAAGATGACAATCGCAGTCACCATTTTCAATCATGCACCTTTTTTTATAATTCCTCGATAAAAATTTATCTGATCAACGTAATCAGGATTGTATAACAAAACATACGAATACCTATTATAATTCTAATATTGAATACTTGCGTTCTTAATTCATTGTAAATATTTTTGCGCAATCTTCTTTTGTAAACATCGGAAGGTAATCATTGAAGTTATATTTCCGAATGTATAGCAGAAATAATATTTCCGATTCTAACAAGAATAATAATATACAAGAATAAAATAAACAAAATTATAAATTGCTATTGTAATAAAAAGTTGCAATTATTATGCAAACATTCATAAGAAATTCTGTCCTGCCATTTTCATTGAATTTTGCAATTATTACTTTTTACGATTAAGATCATTTGTCAGATCTGAATCCAATCACAGCCGTTGAAGATGCAAGGTGCAACTTAATTCGTTGCTACGATACCTAATGCCCTACAAAAAGATCCCAGATAGCATTTCGTGTGAACTCACAAATAATAAAATTCTAAGTTTCGGATATTTCGAGATAGAAACATGCAAGATCGTGATTGACGCCGTTAATTTGCCTGCACACTTACGCAAGGATATGTTTATACTATATGATACATGAATGTTCATGTCATGTCACGTGCGTATAGTATTAGATGCATTACACTAAGTGACAAATTATAATTTTGTTGAAAAAAAAAGATTGCGATTTCGTACAATTTTTTGTAAAATTTGTGTACGTTTGACGTAGAATGTTATCTGGGGACGTCGTAGGTACAATGCCTATTTAAGACACTAATGTTTGCCTCTTAAAGCTATTTCGAATTCAAAACTATATATTCGAAATTATGACCAATTAGCCATATAGTTTATGCAAGTATATCATTGGACAAAGAGTAAAATACAGGAATGTCGATAACATGACAAAATTTTCTTGCATGAAAAGATTACAGATTTATCTAATATGTCCTTTCAGCTGTTTCATATAGTGCAGCAAAATTAGAAAAGTGATGAGAAGTAATACGTTGTAAGTATGCTAATATTACGAAATTCCGCATAGATATGTGCTGACTCGACTTTTTGTCAATAATATTTATTGCTATTAATAAATCAAAATAATGCAAGTTTTGATGCAAATCTTCCTATCGACTACACCGTACACAACGAAATTATTAATAATTATCAATAATTCGTAATACATTCTGAACACGGTAAATATATCGAGATCATAGGGCGCAAAAGAACACATGCACGAGATCCTACGATTTATGCTTTACTGATACCAAATTCTGCCATATCATGACACGCCGAACGAGCGATCTATTTTGCACTAGGAACTACGTATCCGATAAGTGGACTTTTTGCATTTTTTGTTATACTACTGTTACTCTGATTTAGTCAGATATCGACATAGAACTCGTCCTGTTCTTGCGGCTTTTTCACCCAAGTTCCAAGCTGTGCTTTCGTGAAAGCATCCTTCAATTGAGTTTTGGCAAGCTATTTAAGAAAAAGACAAGATATGCTACATAACGGTGCATGAAATATAAAGTATAACAAACAATATTTCATACATATTGTTATGTATTGTCATTAATATCAAAGTTGTACTTACGGAGTAATCTTGTGCTAAAGATTTTGCATCCAAGTATAGGCGACAACCTTCTTCGTCAACATTGTCTATAGTCGGAAGATTACGTAAGAGATTAAAGAACCGCTTGAAGAATGCTTGTTTACATAACCTAGAAGGTTTCCCCACTTCATCTTTGCCAGTTGTGCAACTTAGAACTTCGGCTTCGTTTTGTCCTGAGGTGATAAAAAATATATATATTCGTTAAATTATTTTACATATTTCTTTCTATGAGAGATTAAGAATATTGTACAAACCGAGTGTCCAATTGACGCTGTAATTAGGCGCTTTTCCAGGTTGTCTGATCTCATTAGATGTAATTAGACTCATTAAAGGTTTATTAAGTCTATATGGCGGTGGTAAACCCTGAATAGTGTTCTCAATGCGACCGCATATCGCTCTGTACATATGACTCGGATTTAAGAGACTGCCAAGGACAATGCTGTGGAAGTAAATTGGCTCGATGAAGTGGCTTAAGAGTGCACCTTGCACACCAAGTACGTTCCACCGAGCTATTTTGTCCGAACACGACATTGTCAGCAGTCTTGTACCCTTTAAATTAGATTTTAAAGTAAAAAATCGATAAAAAGCAATCTGAGTATTTTTTTTTTTCAATATTCTGCAATGTATGATTGCCTTTAACATAAATAATACATACTGCAATTACACCATCCCAGGTTTGAATACCCTCATTACTCTTCACAGGAATAGTCCCTTCACCAGATTCTATCTTCGTACGTAATTGACCTCTAGCTCGTCTATTGGGATGCTTGTCTATGGCATCGTTCTCTTCGTGAGGTGAGAAAATTCTCGCATCACCACAAGGAGCGGTATTTATATATAAATGAAATCGGATGCCTTGCTTCAATTTGAATCCTTTTTTAGCTGGCTCGAGAATAGAATCAGCATTGTTTTCATTTCCAATGTGCAAGTCTAGTTGATTGTAAAGATATTCACAAAGACATCGTCGTGCTATTACTTCCGCATGACAATCATTTATACCACTACCGCTTCGACTTAAATGCTCGCCTGAGATGCATTTCGTACCTTTTACAAAAAAAAAATATATTTTACTAAATACAAATGTTTTATTGTCCTAGATTTTTGTTTAAATATTGTAGAAGAAATAAAATAAATTTATATCTTACCGGTGGCAACACATATCAATTCTGCATCTTGCCCTTTCGTTATTACAATACCAGCCAAAACTTTACGTCGTGCGTGTTGCGGTTTGGTTACCATGAGTTCACTAAATTTCTGATTAACCATCTTGCCAATTTGGTCAGCTAGCATTTGCGGTAAAGACATTTCTGGAGAGGGAAAGTTGATGCGAACAGGATATGATAAACAAAACGAAGAACTATGGACATTTCGCAATTTTGCTAAAGCAGCTTTACTAGCTGCGGCTTTTGCCAGTTTCTTACTTGGGCCCGTTCCCTCGAATGTCTCACCATTAATTGTTACCGATATTGTAAACTTTGCATAACTTTCTCCGTTATCGGATATACAGTTATATACGACGCCCGGATATAATTCGTTAATCAATGCCACTGGACCTTTATCTAAAAACTTATTAGTATTCTTTGGCTCCTGTGTTAATGTTTTAAATGCATTGACAAGATGGTTATCACGTTCAGTCACGTCGCTCGTAAAATCTGGCTCAAGAGGCACAACAGGCTGACAAGTATTGATAGCTTGGTGAACCTCAGGTGTATTTCTAAACTGGACAATGTTTCGTAAAGCAAGTTCAGCGGCTGCATGCTTTGCCATCTTCTTAGTACGTCCTTTTCCTTCGTACGTCTGACCATCAATTTGTACCGCAATCGTGAATATTGGAGCGTGTGTAGGTCCAGTTTGTCCAACAACATTGTATGTAGCTCCGGTTTTTAATTCGTTTAATGCACATACAGCGTTTTTTGGTTGTGGATTTTTATGACGCTTTTTAGCGCTGATAATATCTGATTAAATAATAAATTAAAGTTTATTACTTTTGTGTTATCAAATAAATATTAAACATTAAATATACAAACGGGAACACACAGCCTGGCTATAAATATAAAATACCTTCAATTTATTTTATTTTTCTGGAAAAGACGATAGTAAAAATCAAATAAGGACTAACGAAATATTAAAATTGTTATAAAAATATTTTTCAATAAAACTGTATTGTCTAATTTATTTTTCGTTATACATAGGACATTTACGTCAATTTTGTGGGGATGACTTATATTTACAACAAAGGCTGTAGAATATTCTAAATTTTTTATAAAATTTTTGATATGCTATACATTATATATATATTGTGTGTGTGTGTGTGTGTGTGTGTGTGTGTGTATGCATATATAAACCTACCTTCTAAATCTACTTCTGAAGATCTCTTAAGAACTTGAGATTTGGGTAAATTTCCATGTCCCATCTGCAAGATAAAGCCATGAAAATAACTGTGACATCATACTGATTATTTTACTTGAACTCTCTGCAATACTTGACTTATCATTATCAATATGAGAAATCATAAAAGAAACTTGCAATTTTTTTGTTGTTAAAAGTTTTAATTCCAATTTTTTAACTCTGCTAGTCTGTTTAGATCTATTTGATTCAAAATAATGTTTTCTTAATATTTTATTAAAAATATTTATTATAGCATTTATACCGGTTTGAAAATATCTGATATTCTTTTTGTGACTCCATTATTCTAAAAAAATAATTTTTTTATATTTCTTTTCCAAAAAACTGTAAGGCAAGAAGTAAATATTTATCTAATCTAGTATCATTCTTTTTAATTTGATTTCATACTTTGTTTAATAAATAAAAACTAATAACTGACAGGTAAGTGTCTCAAGATACAACATCTTTTATCTCAAGATAATCTCTGTACACAAATTTTTATCTTAAATATTACCAGATTTCAGCTAACTTAATTTATGCTGTTTAATTTTGTTATAAATTAATTAAAACTATCTCTAATAAAATTGTATCTTCTCACCTGTTAGTGAGCCAATACATTGCATTGTGTCTTCAGAAATAAAAGAGAAACTTTTACTAGAATAAAGTGTGACGACTTAAAAATGTGTATAGAATAGCATTTTTATATTTACTAGAGATAAAAATGCTATTCTACACATTTTTAATTCATCTTACTCACCTCTAAGTTAAAAAAAAGTTATCTGGATATTTTCTATTCAAATCAAGTCAAAAATTTCTACTTTCTCTTATTTCTGGTGAAAAAAAATTAAACAAATTCAAATTAAATTCTACAAAAATTTCTACTTAGCTAATGCAGACCACTTTGATCAAATCTGTTAAGTCACCTTATTCTCTCACTTTTGATAAAAAAAAAGTTGTTTGAAGGAATGTATTGGAATTAAAGCCTACAAAAATTTCTACTTAGCCAAATATCACAGACCACTTTGATCAAATCTATTAAGTCAGCTTTCTCTCGTATTTCTAATGAAACAATGCCAGGTGTTCACTAACAGGTGAGAAGATGGCACGCTTTACGTTAGGAATTATTAAATTCATCTCGATTTACCTGCGTCGCATGGCCACTGGACGAGTTCTCTGACAGTGTATTACCGTTAGCAGGAGTCATGGACGCGCATTCTGAAAAGAAGAAAAATAATGTAAGGCGTATAAACACACGGGAGTATACACTGCAAGTGCATCGCGAGGAAAATCAATAGAGCCATCTCGTACTTGTCGGAGCCGATTGTTGGTTGTTATTCAACAACGCCAGCCCGTTCGACATGATGCCGCTTCTCACTCGGGAAAAGAATGATACCTCGGAGTTAAACACAAGCGGATAAATCGTACGTTCGCACGTGCGACCGCGTGTCAATACGAATAAACACTTAGCGTCAGTTATTCTGGCATCCCGAAAATCCGCAGCGCCATTGTCGTTTTTTTTCGCATAATCGACCTAACCTGATATCCCCCAGAGAGATGGCCCCGCCGATATCCGTATTGTTGCCGTCGAGAAAACGTCACAAACGCCTCGTTTCCACTCGTTTCGCTTCGCCGAGAATGACTTTTCGTCATATATCGAAGGACACGCTTCGAAAACTTTTGGAAAGAATACTTGCTGAATGTGTGCGATCACTGCGATTCTTATACGCGATTACTTTACGAGATCCCACCTATTCGCGAGTTGACCGCATAAATGGCGTTTTTCGAGCGCTGCGAGCACTCTAGAGAGTTTATACTGAGTTTACCGAGCGCAAATTTGCGCAGGAACGGGGAGAGGAAATCTGAGAAGAGGGCGGAAGAGGAAGAAGGAATTGAGGGAAGTAATTCGAAATTCTGAGATATTTTTCCCGAAGTGAGATAATTGTCGTACTTCGCGCCTTAAAAAAGAAAAAGAAAAAATCGTGCTTTCAGAATTTCAAAATCCGATCGCGAAAATAGAATAGGTTTTGACTCCCTCTCGTGGCGATTTCTCATGATCGGTTACGTGTACATGATATATGTGATGTGATACATATATCGCTTTTCTTAGTATTTCCTACTTTCTTCTCTCCTTTCATTTAACGGGCCAATGCAAATTTAGCGTCACGAGATGCAGCGAACGTTAAAAGTTATACATACAGAAAATACATGCTGTATGCAAATAATTACTTATTTCAAGTATTCAAAAGTATCCGCAAACCCTCATCGTAAGTTCATCACAAGCAACAAATTTATTCAAAATATTATATATTTTTAATCTTAATAAATTTAATACTTTAATTAAGATTATTTAATTAGAACTCGATTTGCTTTATTATATAAAATCTCTTTTTCAATTATTTTTATATCTTTATAATATTCAAGAAAGAAAATTAATTCTGAATTTGAATACATATTAACAAGTTCGTCTAAAATTTATAATAAATATATTCTAAGATTATTAGAAGAAAATATTCTTTTGTTAAAGATAATTGAAAAATAAGAGAAAGTAAAAAATTGAGTAATTACTTTTCGTAGAATGATATTTGTCTGTGTGCTAAGCTCGACTCATTCACATACAATTTTCGCAGCATATAATATGTGCCTAAAGAAAAAGATTTCTTCGATTCAAAGAAATGTTTATTTGCTACAGTTAAAGAAAAAAATTTCTTTGATTTAAATGTCATTTCTTTGATTTGACATTATTTATTGATTTTAAATAAAAAAATTTATCTGATTAAGAAAGAGATTAAGTTTAAATCAAAGAAATGACATTTAAATCAAAGAAATTTTTTCTTTAACTGTATAGCAAAGAAACATTTCTTTGAAGAAATCTTTCTCTGGATGTATAAAGAATAGGTCTAATCTATTCTTATAGAAGTTCAAAATAAAATAAAAGAGAAAAGATTTTGCAGCATTCTAAAATTCTAAAATTTTAGATAAAATAAGTATCACGATATATTTCATTTTCTTTATAATACTTTTTATACTTTTCAATTGAAAAATTTATAAGTCGACTAAACTTCAATTATTTAATTTTATTCCATACTTTTCTACGAATATTTAGCAAAAGTCAAGCAAAATTTCGATATTTTTTAATTATTCTTATTTGTCATTTAATACTAGCCAATTTAATATTGGATACGTTTGATGGACCAATGCAAATTTAGCGTCACGTCCGCTGCATGAAACGCTGTGAACATTAAAAGCCAAGCCCATCCAATTTCTACTCGACCATACACTTGCACAATATAGTCAAAGAGGTCTGATCTACCCTTATAAAATATTGGCCAATTTAATATTGAAAATTATTATTTATTTTGAGTATTAAAAATATTAAATAATGTTTTTAATGTTCACAATAAATAATTATAATCAGTATCTTGACATACAAATTAAATAATATTTACATTTCGTGCAATGGACATGACGCTAAATTTGTATGGTCCGTCGAATGTTTCGAATTCTGCATGCAATCTTCCAGTACTAAATTTCTGTAAGGTTGATCTGGTAAGAATTCTAGAATTATAAATTTTAGATTAAAATATCACAAAACATTTTTTGAAATAATTTATTATTACTTAATTTTCTTTATACCTTTTTAATATATTTTTTTTGACTTCGCGTCCATTTGAATGTATCTACATTAAGATTCTTTTCATCGATAATATTGATACGGTTATATTACCCTTGTGCATCCTTTTTTCTTTGTATATAATACTATTTACTCAATGATAATATAACGATATCGATATTGCCGTTAAGAATTACAAAATTCCAAAACTGAGAAAGTATTCTGTATACATCTGAATCCTGAGAATTCTATTGAGAAATATGCAGTGACAAATAACATGGGTATCTATTGTGCTCAACAAAAGGTGTATTTGCTTTCTTCTGCCTATTCAAGATAACACGACGTCGGGCGAAATCTCGAATATCTTTATCTCGAAAAACTTCTAGAAAAAGCTGTTTCTAGAAAATTCATTTTTTTGTAAAGAATTTTCATTTAATCAACTTATTTTCCTTCAATCGCTAGTCGCCAAATCGCAATATCGTATTAAAAATTAAGAGACCATTATAATTAATAATATTTTTGTTATCTATTTCTTTAAACTATACAAATGAAAAATTAATGTCAATATGAGACTGTGAACACAATGCTTTTTAATTTTTGCATTTCTGTGAAAAAAGTTTCTATTTTATAACAAAAATTATTAAAAAATAATAATGTTTAAATTAAATAATTTTAATAAAATAAAAGAGAAAAGATTCTAAAATATTCTAAAAAATTCGAGAATTCTAGATTAAAATATCATAACGTATTTTCTATTTTATTTCCTTTATACTTTTTAAATACTTTTTTTACTTTTCAGTTGAAAAATTTACTTTATTATTTAAAATCGATTAAAGTTTAACTCAATTCAATTTTATTTCATATACACTTTATTTAGCAAAAGTCGAAAAATTTCGATTTAATTACTCTTATATCTCTTCTAGATATTATAATATCTAGAATTAGAATACTAATTATATTATTAACGAAAAATCTCTCACTTACTTTGTAACGTTTTGTATTTTTTCACTATAGCTTCAACGTAAACAGTATCTCGCACACCACGTCGCACGATCTCATTGTAGCCGATGGAGAGAATGTCCGGGTCATCAGCAAAGAGTTTCCGATTGAAGCACTTGACGATCATCCGCAGATCCATGTGATTGATCAGGAGTGTTAATTTCTTTAGCAAACCCTTGCGAGAGAGTTGGTGTAAACGCGCACGCCACGTGACGTTACACACGTGGTAGAGGCGCGTCGAACGTTGCACTACTATGCGTGTTACCATGATTACAATTTCATAAAGGTCCTTCCTTACAAGTTTACTCATCTTACAAACACGTATCAAAACCGAAAACAATAACTTTAGTAGAGCGGGGTGAAACGTATATCTCAACAAATTATTATATGAACAAGTTTTCACTTAACGATAACAGTCGCGGAACAGTAAAGCGTTTATCTTAAATTAATTTTAAAAAAATGATTGCTCGCACGATAACGATAACGACAAATTGATACGATTCCCGACACCCGGAATGTAAAAACCACATCAATTTGTCACTACTGTTACGGCAAATGAGACCTCTCTCATCGACACGTTCACCGTCGGATATTTATATGTAAGCACAGATCTATCACGCATCGTTTGGGGAAGGCGATAAGGGTTTCGTGCGAGAGCAATGTAAACATATTTATCCACCTTTATTTCTAAACAGTACGCTTGCTTCAATAGCGGTCTATATACGTATCGATCTTACGTGTCTCAAGAGAGTACAAGTTCAAGAAGATACGAAATAAATTTACAGTGTTTTCTTCTTTAATGAAAATTAATTTTTGATGAGAAATCTTTTTTGGGTAAGAATTCTTGCACTGAACATTCGTTGAATGTCCGAAACGCACTGAACTGCAGAATATGTGGAACTGTCCTTTATGTACACGATGTTCTTCTGTACTGGACTTTGAACTTTTCTTTTTTGCTTTTGTCAAATAGATATATGGTCTAGAATTTTCTTTCATGACTAGAAATTTCAAGAAAGAACAAAGAAGAATGCGTAACTAATTTATCAAAAGAAATACCTATACATTTTCAATACTAGTCCTATTCTGAAGTATTATACCTGTATGAATCAATATAAAAACATTCTTGTGCTTTGTTAAATACTCCTTTATTAAATTTTACTAAAAAAATAAGATCGTTCAAGTATTGGTTAAAAAGAAAAAAAGAGATTACATGCAAATGCTATTCACAAATTTATAACATCCTAGTGAAAATTGTGAAGCGTGTTCTTTACATTTTCTTAAAATCGAATCAAATATCAAAGATATTTTATAACTTTTCGAATTTTTTATAAATTAGTCAAACTATTTGTAATTTTGAAATTAAAAATCTGTTTTTTGTGGTTGAATTAATTACACTTGTTGTATATTAATTCAAAACGAAATAATGTATATATACATATAATTGGCGAAAGTGAGATAGAAAGTTTTGAAAATATTAGGTGTTGGAATTAATTCGTAGCGTTTTTAATGAAAGAATGTTATTTATTTCACATGAGCATTAAAAAATACATTAATGAAAGTACTTCCCATCACTTGTAAAACGCTACGAATTAATTCCAACACCTAATACAATAATAAAAAACGGACTTTAATTTCACTGTGAGAATTTAAGAAAATAAAGTTCTATGTTAGATGAGATTTTAATTTATATTTTACCTCTAAAAGAAACTCTCTAAAATCTCTACAAAGGAATTAATAATAATAGATATATTTAATAATAATAGATATATATAATAATAGATAGATTAATATTTTACTTTTGATGTTATTGTACATTGATAAATTTCATGTCTTTCCTTCTGTCTTCGTTATCTTTTTATTACGTGCATTCTTATTCCTCACATTGCTTTTTTACGTGAGAAAAAGAAAAAATATAAAATGAACATTTAGATAAAGAATTGAAAGAATCTGGTTAGTCATGCCCTATTTTAATTGTTATATTTTGATGCAACGCATCAATTTTGATATATTATTAGACAAAATATCTGAATAAACCTAACGATTTTCACATTACTATTTTTTCAGTATGCGATTTAATAAGTTTTACCACAAATGCTTCGAAGTATTTTTTTAACCTTTTTTAATTAAAAAAAGAAAAGAATTTTACGAATTGACTAATCAAAGGATATTTTAAGCATTTGTAGTATGTTGACTGTATACTCTTAAACAGACAATCGAAACAAAAATAAAAAAATGTTATGAATTGGCCACGTTATTTTAACTATTGGAAATTTTCTTTGCGCTTATTGAATTACATTTTTAGATCTAAATATTGGATTATATCTTTAGATTATATCTAAAGTCCTATCTCGGTGAAAAAAGATTCCAACTGTTTCAAAATAAATGTTCTGCGGGCAATTATTTTGTCTCTTTTTTTTATTTGCGTCATACGTCTACGTAGTGATGCGTTATTGCAATAAAACGCCTGGATATATACAGCAATATAAAGAAGTATGTGATTTTTAAAGACTATATATATAGTTCTTATAGGATCTCTAACTTTTTAGTTTCGGTTATTCTTATTTTTTTACACAGATTTTAGATGATCTGAATTTTATTTTCAGCCAATATTGCATTTTGCTGTATTATTATTACAGAAATTGAATTATTGTTAAATTATAATATAATAATGGGAATATTTCAACTGTTTCAGGAATCCCGATATAACCTGACATAATTTATTCAAATTTTAATATAATATTATGTAGTATATAGAAAAATTTAGAGACAGATATTGTACAAATATTGTACAAATATTGTGTGAATATGTATGTGTAATAATATCGTAAATATATATTAATCTAAAATTTAAAATTCAGTGAGAAATAAGCGTTAATTATCATCAATGTTACATCGTATTTATGTATGATGTACGCAGGATTTCAATGAATGGAAGGTGGGAAGAGGGAAGGGGTCAAACTCTATCTTCACACACAAAATTTATTAAAACATACCTATATTACAGCCTCTTCAGCGAACTTTTTTAATACTTCTTCCACCAGCTTCTCTTTCTTCGCAAGCATCATTTTTTTTTTTACATACACTTAACATACAAAGTCCGTTGAGGCGATTTTCCGACATTGACCGCAACCAGGTTTATACACCTTCGCAATGTACTAAGTGACCTTTCAATTGTACTCGTTATGCACAATTGAAAAGTTGAGCTAAAGAAATATGCAAAGTATGTTTCGTTGCTGTTGGGAAGAAAGTTTCAGCTTCTTTTAATAGCTGCATTGATTTTAATTCTTTGAGTTCTTCTTTTTTAATTTTTTTATTCCTTCAGAGAATGTATCATAGTTCGGCTTCATTGTCAAAATTACTCAAATTGTAATAATCAGAAAAATTATATGTGCTTTTTTTTTTAAATCTTTTAATGTCATATCCAACATAATAAAAGGATATAGAGTTAATAATAATCATATACAAGAACTTCAACTAAAAAGAACAGATCTTATTGAAGACTGTCTGTAATGTCTTATAATTAGATGTCTATTGATTTAATGTCTTAAATACTAATACGGCTTTTCCGTTAAAATTTAGAGGGGCGAGACTGCTCCCCCCGTATGCTCATAATCGTATCGATATTGATTCGGCATCAATTCGAGTCATTTCTCGAATAATTTTCAAAATTGAATTTCGAAAGAGGACAATCAAGTTTGGCTAAATTACACAGTTATCTAAATATTCTAAAATGAAATAGCATGGAAAATCGGGGTCTACAATACAAGTCGTAACGATTGTAGGGTCTTAAGTCGTAAAAAATTGACCAAATTGACCAATAATAATCGACTATTTTTCTCATATTGGACTGTGATTGGTTAATTTTCTATGACTTAAAATCCTACGATATTGTTACGACTTCTATTGTAAACCCCGTGTCACTGATACTTCACACACATTTTGTCCTTATTACAAATTTTGTGGAATCAATTCAATCGCGCGCGCGTGAAAAAATATTCACGTATTTGTATTTAGTGTCGAAAGTTCGAATATTTTATATCCACTGAATCATTAATTACATCTTGATTGAGGAAGCGAGTCATTAATTAGAGAAACATAAAGATTAATAAAAAAATTGAAAAGGTAGATTAATAAAAGACATATAACGGCTAATGGGTGAAATAAAAACCGATTGTAAGTGCAAGAAACTGTTCTTAATTATAAGCACATGATGTTTGCTACACTAAGCCTATGCACGACGATGCTTTATGATATGTTGTTACATATAAACTTTTACGCACTTCCTGCATTTATCTTCTCAAGAATTTATCTGTCTTTTTTTCGTGTTTACTGTTTCCCAAGAAAAGGAATTACAATAATACTTACAGCTCATTTTTTTATACATATTTCTGTTTCTCTTACACGCACGTACGATTCCTACGATGACATTAAACTGATTTCGATTAGAGATTTCGTGTCAAAAGATCTAGTTTGATGCATGATTTACGTCGCCGCAGTGGCAGCATCATTTACATCTTCGGATGAATTGGCGATGAGAATTGATATACGATACTTCGATCCTCGAGAAATATTTTTGAAGCATAATGTCTTTAAGCACTTAAATCTCTCTATGATAATCCAGTAAATTCGAAGAAATCGTTCGCGAAGTTATGTTATAATACATCGCAACTTAATATAAGTTACAGTCTATTCCAACTGAAATTAATCCAGTCAAAAGTCTAATCGGGATGATGTCTAAGATACTAACATGATTCAAGTATCAACAACGTAATGTATGTTAAACATAAATGAAATAATCATTCTGCCATGAAAGATCGCTTTAACATGCATATATGAATTAGCAATCCCGTAAAATATTCCAATAAGAAGTGTATGTAAGAGCAGATTAATATAGTTCGATTCTATTTTTGTGGTGTGTGAATCTAATCAGCATAACGTCCCTGCTAACATACACGATATATAGATACACATTCGGATATTCACCGTACCGCCATCTTAGCCGTTCTTACCGGGACATTTCGGATCTCGCGTATTATATATATATATATATATATGTGTGTATATATATATATGTGCATATATAGTTGTGATTATATATAATTATATTATAATTTATAATACAAATACGCGCACACGCGTGTCCAAAGTGCCTTCTTGAATCGGTCGCTACGTGCGTAAGACATTTTATTTCAGTCTTTATAACATTATATAATATCTGGTTGTTCACAAAAACATCGATGTGTGTGATGACCGATACAAGAAATGTCACTTATGGCGTTACACTCCTCCGATATCTCACAAACTGTATTTGCGTCGAGAAGGTGACAAATTATACGTTCACCAGTGGGAGGATGACGTCCAAAACTTAAAAATAGGATCGCAAAATTATCAATGATATATTTTTTTGTTAAACAGAACCTATCGGTTAATGTACGGCTTGCAAAATACTATATATAGTATAATTTTTTTGCAGAGTCACTCTTGGAATATTTGAATTAAAAGAGTAGAGATACATTACATATTTGTTGTGTATCTCGAGTAATAGCAGTTTCCCGGCAAAAACGCACATCAAATAGAAGGCGATATTCATTCGATTTTCGATCCCGTTAGTAGATAAAATCGTGCTGCTACAATCTTTATATATATATATATTTACTACTTCAAAGTTTTCGTTTTTCTTTTTCAACAGTATTATACAATTGTCACAACATATATCTTATACACACAATAAAAGTATTTAATAGATAGAGTTCATTTAATAGATTCTAAGAAGTTAATGCAAATAGTCGTAACGTGGACTATAAATAACGATCAACAATTTGTTTAAAAACAGAAAACAAGTGTGAATAGTAAAATCTATATCTAAGAGTGTGTAGAATATTTACAAGTGTGACGGAAATTATCTTTTTAATTAATTTAATTTCATACATGTCCTCTTTTAAATTAGAGATCGTTAAATCTATTATCGATCGTTTTGTATTTCTCGTATTTGTCGTATCAAATCTTGCAGGCCTCCTAAGTTTTTGTATATTAATTTTCTATTTAGTTTCTGCCGATTTAAATGCGTTTTGTTTAAATGAAATCTCATTCATTAAATCGTACATATTACATTTTTCTTAATGACTACCACCGTTTTAAGTACAATTGAGTGGCTTTTTCAAACATGAGTGCGATGTAACTATTTTGTTGTAGTGCAAACATCAATTGCTACTTGAATATTTTTCTGTAAAACGCAACTATATTTATAAATCTATAACATATAACAACACAAAACAATTATATGATAACGTAATATAAATATATATAATGCTTTCTTTATAAAGACATTTTAACTCGCTTTTATCCTGATACAAATGTCATTAAAACGCTATTGTTAAAAAATATTGTCTAAAAAAATCAATAATTCAATCCTAAGAGAATTTCGAGGACTGAAACATGATAAAGATTAAAAAAAATTAATAACGCGCTGAAACTCCTATTGGTGATATTTCTCATACATATATATCCTTTAGTATTATTATTATATATATAGAATGATATTCTGGATATTTTGAGAAATAAATATTCGCGCGAATAATAGAAAGTTATCTTGTTGTCTCGTAACTCTTAGATTAATATTTCATTTGTCGTATATAGATTGGCTACAAAATAGAAACTCTTTGGAGAATAGAACTCAAGAATAGAACTTCTCTATAACCAATCAATGCTGCAATGTACTGAAAAATTTGTCATACGACAAATGAAATATTAATCATAGTTAGTATTTCATTTATACAATAAATTTTTTAAGCACATGTTAAACTGACTGCTGGATAAAGGAGTTATTGAGTTTCTATAGAAATCTTCTATCTTGTAGCTAATTAATACGCTTGAAAAATTTGTCACATGACGAATGAAGTATTAGCGTTAGCGTGGTCTTACATTCAAAACTATTCAAACTATAATAAATTCGACAGGATTCGAGATTGGATTACTATTTTCTTCTTAATTATACATACGGGAAGGTAAAAGATAAACTGTCGAGCACAAATAAAAGTAACTTACGTGTCGCACAGGGCATCAGGAAACTTTCGATAGGCACTTTCGATTAATTGGATTTAGTCTTACCACTAATTCCCTGATACCCTAGACTCGTGAACATTCGTTTACAAAGTCAGAAGGAAGCAACAAATAATATACTGAAAAAAAATGAACCGTACAACAGAATAAGTTAAGGAGGGTAGCGACAAATCGTCAGATTTAGTAGATCTATCGAATGGGGGGGATATCAGAAGCGTTGGTTCACTTTTTTTCTCGCTTGTTCACACAGATATTTTATCACATCGCATATCTCGGTACATCCCATACAACGGCGGCATAAAGGCGGACCACACGTACGTTCATATACACGCATGCACGATATTATGTCTCCACGTGCAACACACGTATATATATATATATATATATATATGTATAAAAGCCTGAACGATACATTTTCTTTTGGTCAAATTCGAAGTCAATCATTTCGTAGCCTACAGTGTCAACAACTATTTAAATTACAAAAGAGCATCATTAATGTTTCCTTAAAATATTAGAAATCTTACAACGAATGATCCTTCACGATATACCGACCACGGAAAAGTCGACTTTAATTGTAAAGACTTTTAAAGTTTAAATACATAGAATTATTCGAGTTCATTAATCTTACACATTTGTCTTATACATGCTTATACGTGCTTTGCACGTGGATTCCTTTGCACGCATACGTACCTATCCATATGGATATTTATATTTATGTTACTATTTCAGTATAATGTCTTCTTAAGCATTCACATTTCAGTATATCGTCGTGGGGAACAACCCGCGGCATTGCGACAGATCGAGTCGTTACCAGTCGTAGTCGTGTTGATGAAAGGGATTGGTGCATGGTTGTTGGGCGTGTAGTTGGATAGTTGGTTTTACGACATCGAATTCCCTACCGACCACTTCACTGTAGATCTATCAAACAGGAAAGTTATATATCATCAATTGTCTCTAAGTAACGCATATCGGATTTGGAATATAAATAATTTGTTCTCGTGGCAAAGTATAGATAGGATTTCTTGTTCAGCGAGTGTGTAGCTTCTCGTAAAAGATGCGGGCAATAAAGCCGACAGCGTCTTCCTTCCGTTTTTGTATCATTTTGTTTTTTTTTTTTCGTTTGTTTTGTTTTTTTTTCTCTTATCGACAGAAATATTGCGTCCTCTCTTTGCCGGACGTTTTAATGAGAATGGTTTTACTGAACCTGGAAGCTCCTACGAATATACTCGTCCTCTCCCTTGCCAGTCATACCGTAATTATATCCACCTTCGCCGCCACCTCCGCCGTTTAAGAATGGGTTCATTGGGTTGCCAGGGCCTGCGTCAGTGAAAAATAAAAAAAAAATTAAACGATAAAGCAGTAAATTAAAGTATTATAAATAATCTAGAGGCGAGATGATATCACTCGATCGTCTCGCTCACAAAGAAAATTTCTGCTTTTCTAGTGAAATGATTCCTTACCTCCGTTAGCACCGGGTACCGCGAGATTTCCACCAGCGGTCTGATAAGTCGCCCCGTAGCCAGCATCTTGATTAGCCAGTTCGTGCAAACGAGTAGAACTGAGGGCACGCGGTATTGCATTGCTCGGTACACCGTGCGGTGCCAAATGAGTAGCCTCAGCTACTTGATGCGGATCTTCCGTCTGCGGTAGCTCGGATACAAAACCAGTATCCTTTCTGTAGAAATTGATGAACACAAAGACTGCTAGGACGATGATGCAGATGAGACCGTATGCTCGGAAAGTCGCTGTCGTACCTGCGTTATTAAACATCGACACTCGATGATTGTCATCCAATGAACATTATTATAAATTAATATAATATTATTGTATATAAATTTTTTAAATTTAATATTATTATATTTTTTAAATGTAAATGTTTGATGCTGAAATAATTTGTAATGTGTGAAAAATTGAATTTTATGTAAACCTGAAGTCATTTAAGTCTTAAATCAATAATCGTTTGCAAAGAGCTAATAATTGTTTCATCTGTATATTGAATATTAAATATTAAAAGAGAGATATAGAATATTAAAAGCTTACCATAAGCTGCGACGAACATGCCACCAATTACCGCACCGCAACCTCTTCCAAGTCCATGATGAAGTCCCTGAAGAACACCCTGCGCGCTCGAACGCAATTGTGCCGGTGTATTATGAGCGATATAACTGCAGCACGCTGCCCATACTGCCGCGTGCGTGATACCCTGAATAAATTCGAAGGGTAATACCCACCATGGATTTTTCAGCCAGGATATATAGAGAAATCGGAGTACATTTCCGCCCAGACCCAGACACAATACCTGAAATGTACGAATAATAATTATCAAAGCGTGAAAAAGGGCGACCAGACATTTTTTTTCTAATCTTTGTTGTATAAAAGATGTTATATTAAATTGTAAACACAAAATTGATATGTAAATTAAAAATATATCAAAATATTAAAACAAAATCGCGCAATCATTTTTCTTTGAAAGATTTCTTTAATTTTGAAAAATGGGATTTGTTGAAAAAACGTAAAACAGTTTTATAATTGAAATTTTCAATTAGAGTAGAACTCTCTGTTTTGCTTCCTTCCATTTATATGAATACAAGTTCATGCTCTATATAATCGAATTTATAGCCGAGCTCTTATTATCTGAAGTACAGTGCTGTCAGTTCCTATTTTATCGGAACTAATAAATATTAATAGGGGAGAATTAATGAACTTCTATTATCTGAACCATTTAGTTATCGAAACTGTCTTGTCCTCTGATAAGTTCGTATAAATGAAGTTCTATTTGTACTATAACATAGTTTCAATATAGCTTGCTAATGTATTGGAAGCAATTACTCTCAAAGTTTATATTTACCTTCACGTGCCCAATCTGTCGAATAAGTTTGAAACTGAAGAAGTACGCAAAGATCTCGGAAATGTGATTGATCACAGATGCAACGCCGAAGAGAGTCGGCGAACCACCGTAATCCTGAAGGTGCCAGAATAGGAAAGTGAAGATCAATCCTATGCCAAATCCCATGAACCACGCGACGAAAAGAAACGACGCGCATTTTACATCCTTAAATTGCTTCAACACTGTCACCCACTCTGGTATTTCCTTCATCGTTTGGGCAAACATTTTGGTCTAAAATTAGGAAATCATTAGAACGAGAGATTATTTGCGATGCTGATAATTCATTCATAAGATTTCTTCACATAATACATGATAAGTAAACTGAAGAAACGTGTGACTTTCAACATTCTTCCGTTTCACTTCGTCGATTAATAAATGTTAAACGTAATAAGAGCTTTCTATTTAAAACTTCTTGATAAAAAATAGATACAGACCTTCCCTTCGGGAGGCGGAGGCTTTGGATCTACAGCGGCAGAAGAATCCTGAAGCCCAGGTAAATTAAGTTGCTGGGATAACTGACTTTGAAGCTGCTCTTCCCGTGTTGGCTCGGCTGGAGGTTTCACCACTTCCTATATATAAAATATGATGTAGGTGATTAATAAGTTTAATAAATCTTATTTCGGTATTCTTACATAAATTTAATATTAGCCAATTTAATAGTGAAAGATACTGATTGATTTCTTTCTTTAAATATTAAATTAAAATCTGACCAACAATGCTTTTAATATTTAAGTAAGACATTAGTTAATTAAATCTTCTAATATAATATCTATATAAAGGATATAAATTAATTTGAAATTTTTTTATTCTATTGCATAGTAATTACTCGCGAAATTTCTAATTAAAGAAGAAGAGAGAACAAGAAAATTTATAAAATTTATCAGATAAGAAATAATTATAAAAAAAAACAATCCTATTGATATTTTCATACATCAGTTTTTAACAGCGGTATTTTATTACAGTACACATATTGAAGTAGACTTACCGGCTCAGCAGGAGCAAAGTCATACTTAAAATTAATTTGTGTTGCTGTTATCAATGCGGCACCCATTAAAACGCTAAATATTGCAAAACAAATCGTGTAATTTTTTTCTCTCTCGTCAGGTTTGCAGGGATGATCCGGAAAAGCGGTGCTATGATCGAGAGCGATTCCAACGAAAAACATGGCTAAACCCCATCCGAGACTTCCAAACATGCGTTGATGACCATATCTGGTTAAAATTTATTAATTTTACAAATTAATGTAAATATTGTACAGCCTCCCAAAATTATTTTATTATAAAAAGAAAACAAAATTGCCTTATTATTCTTCAATGATATTCTGATTATTACCTATCAGCGTCTTCACCAAGTAAAGTAATAACAGCTGAATCGGCTAATGTTATGGCAGGTGCCGAAAAAAATTCACCGACTACCACCAACAGTAAAAGAAGGAAGAATGTTTTTTGAATATCCTAAAACCACATTTAATCAATTAAATTATTATTAAATATTAAATTATTATTCTTCTTGCAGATGTTTTTTTTTTTATTATATTAATTAATTATGTCTTTACAGACACAAATTATTGTTTTTAAATTTTTACGTAATAAAATCAGAGTCAGGCTTGTGATTTACCGGTAATCTGTAGACTATGGAACTGAAAAGCGGCTTCACCCATTCCTTATTCTCTTTTTCGTTATAATTTGAAGCATAAGTGACCGATAGAGGTGACAATTGATTAGGTCCAATCGGGCCGTGAAACATTCTTATACTTCTGCGACGTCTCACCAATGACACATCTATATTTTTTTCGTTTTCTTCTTCATTGTCATTGATTTTAACCATGTCATCCTCGTCCAAAAACGTTTGCCTTTTCTCCACATCTCGTTTTACCATTATCTTCTCCGGTGGTGATTTCACACGCGTTTTGGTATGAACGTAAGCCTTTTTCGGGACTGTTCTCTCAGTCTGCACTGGTTCGTTCTACAAAGCAAACATATTTTTTTTAATGCTTTTTTTGCTAAACCAATAATTACTGATAACTTTTAGCGCTCATAATAACTTTATTCTCTTGTACATGCAATTTACATATCAATAACATTCTAGAGTTAAAGAATAGCTTTTTATGAAAGAAATTTTTAGATTAATCATACATATATGCACAGGTCTATTGTACGTAAATTTTATTATCATGTATAAAAAAGCACAGGTATTTGTACCTTCATGAAACGTTTGTATTCCAACACATCGGCTGGACGATTTTTCTTTTGTAATGTTTCCAAGTCGATCCCCGTCGCATCCGCATTATCAACATTGCTTTCTGATAATAATTTGTACCTGAGATTTCCGATATCATCCTTATCCGTGAGAGATGTTTGTCTTCTGACTCTGTTGTTTCTCAAATCGTATATAATATAGCCACCTTTATTAGACTTTCTAACATCATTTTTCTCAATGTCATAAGATCCAAATGCACTAAATTCCTTTGAGTTTGGCTTCTTCTTATAATCAAATACTTCATTATCATCCGTATTTCGTCGTAATCTTTCGAAGACGACATTAGATGCGACCTCCAAATATTCCTCTTTATTCTCGGGATAATACAAGTCACTCAGATCTGTCGATCTTTTTACAATTCTTTGTTCCCTGTTAGACGCTTCCAGATAAGGAGTGTCATTTGTACTAACCATACAAGAGGTGGGCGGAGGCTGAATGAAGCCCAACGGCAGAGTGAAAATAATCCAGCAAGAAAGGGAAGCCAATAAGAGAAGTTTGCCTTTTTGCCATCTATAGACAAATAAAGAAAAATGTAAAAGTTCACTTATTTTTTCGTCTTTTTTATTTTCGAATATGAATATTTTCAAAAAGATCTATCTACTAGATACTATCTAGGTAGATACTATCTACTTTCTATCTATCTACTAGATAGAAACGCATATTACAATTCGCTTGCTGCTTATAACTTAGTTTTTTTACATGTCCCTGGCCTTCTTACATTCTGGATAGACGAGTGATAAGAACATTTGCTTGCCGAACAAAATCTCTTACGGATTTGATAAATTTTTGTTTACAATTATGGAAAAAAACTTAGATTTTACAAATATTGTTTCTACGTCTTCTATTTTTTTTTAACCGGGTCTTATTTTATTTTCTAATTTATGTTAAATAATTATAAAAATTCGACATGTTTTCAATCTTTAATTCAATATAATAAATTTTATAAATTGCGTACCAACTTCTGCGTGGTTTCTTATTTAGTAATCTTTGTCTTTTTATAAAAATTTGTTTCAATTTTTAGCAGATGTCGCTGCCTTTATTAAAAAGTACGATAATTTTATTAAAATTATGTATTTTATATATCACTAGAAAGATAGTCAGTTATTAAAATTTAAATAAAATTTAAATAAAATTTTATTAAGTGTGTCGATTGAGACATTAAAAAAAAATCATTTTTAAAAGTGATCATTCGTTTTAAATCATTAAATATTTTTTCGTAATTATATAAAAATTTTCTTAGTACAGATTCTTTTTCATCAACATATTATTTTATAATTATTTTAATAGCTCTCATTGCATAATAAAAATATATTAAGATTAATATATAGGCAACTGTCACAGATCATTCTCGAGCAAAAATAATGCATATGTGTGACAGATATGCAGATTCCAAATTTTTAAAAAATTAATGACCTCAAGTTGATAAGACAATTTCTTTAACTAGCATTTAACTTCGAACAGTGCGACTCAAAATGACCTCCACTAACTGTACTGTTATCTTCTTTACGAGATAATAGTGTTCTTGTTCAGCAACTTTTAACGGGTTAGAATAATTCACTTTAAAGAAAAGAGCACGGCCTCACCTATCGGCCAAGGAACCCCAGAAAGGAGCGCTCAGGAATTCAATGAACGGCCTGAGACCGATGAGAAGGCCGCATTGACCCGCATTCATGCCCATCTGCTTGAAATACACCCCCATAAGTGGAAATAGGGAGCCGAAGGCCGAATAGAAGAAAAAATAGAAAGTCTTCACGGTGAGGAGTTCCTGGTCGACGGCACCGAAGAGGTACTCCAGGATGTCGCTCTTACCGCGAATCTTGTGCGTGGCCTCTTTTGGTTGGGGGTACATGGAGGGATCGACCTCACCCTCAGCCTGCGGATCCACCATCGGCCTGGAGCTCGGCATCTGAGGGAGAACTCTGCCCGATGATTGGGCATCGTTCGACATACCATAGTCGTAATCCTCGTGTCCATAGTTCTGCATGATTTCGTGCTCGCTTTCGCGCGGAATACGGAAACGCTCGCCCGTCGGAGCGTATTTCCCCAATCACCAGATGAAATGCGCAACCCCCCGTTACATTCGCACACCGAACAAGACGCACCGCGAGATCCGTTCACCGTCGAGCAACCGTTCCACCCTTTTCGTCGAACGGATTGGACTCTCCGATTATATCGACTGTCAAACCGGTGCTCGGTTCTTCTTCGCGGTTGAATCGATGTCGGGCTGTATGGGGTAGCTTTGCTTGCAAAATCAATAAACATGCTACTGCGCCGGCGCGGCGTAACTTTTACCCTCTTACTACCCCTGCCGACGCGATATTGTCTCAATGCCATATCGACGTTAAGTATTTCGGCAGATACTATTTTTGCTTTTCTTCCAGTTTTATTGTTCTGCAATCTTTGTCTTTCTCTCTCTCTCTCTCTCTCTCTCTCTCTCTCTCTCTCTCTCTTCGATAAATGGAAGAACAAAAGCTAACAAATTTTATCCAATTGCATTTTTAATCATTACGTCAATCACAAGACTCTTTCAGACAAGATAAAACGTATTTAAATTTTAAAAAGACAGATTATTTGAACTAATTTTTACTTGATGAAAATGTACAAAAAATCAACATATTGTTACAATATTCTGATATACATTACGTTGTAGTTTATAGCGCTAAGTAGAAATTAAAATTCTATTCAACCACACGTACAAAAAGTTCAAGAAATATGTTTACAAAACACAATTTTAATTGATATTTTCTAAAATAAAATCTGTCAAAGGCCTTTCTTTATTAATTAGTGATAACACGGAAGTTAAATTAATACTGTTACTAAAAAATTGATTTTAAATTCAAAGGATTCGTCATAAAAATTAGCGCGATTTATGTATATATGTGTATGTGTATGTATTTGTGTGTATATCACCTTATAATCTTCTCAAAATATCGAGTAATAATTTAAATATAATATTTAAAGTAGAGATGTGTACTTAGCTAATTCTAAATATTCATAAAGAGTTCAATTCGTAATTATTCTCAATGTGCCGAATATTCCGGAACAATAAAAGAATTGTTACAAAATGTGAAAATGTGATGAAATGTTTAGAATATTGTATAAATACTCTTTGTACATATCACGAAAATCACTCGTGAGCGAGCAATTATACACATCTCTGCCAGAGAACCACGACAGAGAGTATTTACTCGTATATAAGATGTACAGTATTTGTCTTTGAGGTCCAAAATTTGCCTTTGCCCCAAAATTGGATTGCAAAATGAAAACACTTGAAATATCTTCTTCATAATAAAATTTTCTTTAAAAGGTAATTCGATCGGACTCAAAATTTCTGGAAAAATTATATGTAAATGGAATTTTTAACCGATATTTGAATGTTGTTTTTATATTTCGTAAATATTTCGGGAGAGAGATATTGCGAAATACTCTTGGAATGTTTTTTGGGATTTTAAATATCTTTTACGGAATCCTTCAAGAATATTTAGCGTTAGCTGAATATGTGTCTGTGTGCATGTGGGTAAAATTAAAAATAACGATATTTATGGAAGAAATAAATAATAGTTTACTTCATTGCGTCATAGTACTTTATAAATATGTCTTTTGTGTGAGACTAAATAGTCAATAATTTTTTATATGTACAGTTCGCCGTATATAACAAATAACTTTTATGTTAATATGCGGCTTTGTCGTAGCTTTTAAATAATTTTAGGTATCAGGTTCATATGTGACTGCGCAGGACACGCCGAAGAAGCTATGGTTGACGATCTCGCGGGTTTGGGCGGTCCTTGAAACATGCAGATTTTCGCTGTCTTCAAAAGACGGCCATTGCTCGCAGTTCGCCAATAAACCGTGCGAACTGCCTGCTTTCCAGCGACGTAACTAACAGCACCACCAACCAGCATCTATGAACAAATTGTTTTGTTAAATGCATATTTCTTAAAAAATATAAAAAATAGTTAATGCGTGTGTCCATATGTGCGTGTGTAAGAACTTTATTAATGAAAGAACAAACATTTGCAGAAGAGAAAGTAATGATTTTAATTGTTGAATTATATATGTACAAATCTTTTTTGAAAAGCTTTTTGTAGCACAAATTAAATGAGCGTAGCGATGATTTATAATAAGAAATATTGAATGATTGCAAATATATGATAAAAATCTCGAATCATTTAGAATATCTTTTGAAACTAAAAAGATTTTAAAAGTCTAAATATTTTGTCTTAAATGCGTTAATAATCTTAAATGTCTGAGACATTTTGAAAATATTTTTTTTATATAATATCTTACATCATTATTTTAATTTATTCTCAATTTTATGTGTACAGACATAGTTAATAATTTCATTGTTTTAAATCAAAAGAATTTAAAATGTATTAAGTATTTTGAAAATTTTGAATGTTTGAGAAAATTTATTTTTTTCTTTTGCTTCTTTTTTATTCAACATTTTATAATATTATTTTATTCCATTCTCTACTTTATGTACAGACATTGAAATACGTTTCTTAAAATTTGAAATTTTCAGGAATTTAAACATTTTGAAGAAAAATTTTCTAGGCACTCAAGACTTTCAAGAGTTTCCAGGAAAAACTTTTAAAACTTTTCGAAATGCTCGGTTTCCCATAATTCCTAATATTCAAAGCAATTCGAGTCTTGCATTTATAAATACAATTTATTAATTTTTGAATAATTATTGCAATGCAATAATTATTTTTAAAAATGTCGAAAAAGATTCGAATGTCTATTACAAAAAACAGACAATAAGAGATCATTTCCTGATTATTGTTCATTGAGCGAATATGGAAAGGAGAAATGCTCGACGTATCCTTTGTCTCGCAGGATATTAGAAAGCAGATATAATCAATAAGCAAAGATGTATGATCTCGATGTGACACGTTTATTAAAAGGATGGTCTTTGAGTTAAATGTTAATACAATAGTGGTATTTCTGCAGACTCGTTAAAGTTTCAAAATTTAAAATAATGAATAATATAAAAAAACTTACTTTGCGTCCGTGTGGTTGGAAATATACTGCAAGTATTGACTAGATCGTTGAAATACAATTTGATAGCTTTCGTGGAATATCAAGAGCCGTTATACGTGCTCCACTGTTATATATTTATATCTCATTTAATCTCGCTGAGGTAAGAACCAGTACTGATGTCTGAGTCGCGCTCAGCCGGTATTTTATACGATAAATACAACGTCACACGTCACCGAGATAAGAGATCTCACGCGTCACAATTATTGCCATTTCTATCGAGGAGAAGATTTTTGTCCTCTCGGGGCAGACAAGGAGAGTGCTGTGCGATAATTACGCGTGCGCGTGTCTGCGGAGGGTCTTATTCAGTATTTATCAACTTTTAAGCCAAATTGATAAACTCTGAGCGCAATGCTGACGTATATTCGCGGTAAAAATTCCGGAATGGTATGGAATATGAACTATGTACATATATCTGCAAAATTGACGTTTAAATTGATGTTACAACTTGACGTAAAATCATGAGAGATAATGCGGAAATGTAGCGCGAACGACACTCCAGTTGACACAACAGTAAACAAAACTTTCTTTGCGTCTTTTCGTATCGCATCTGCATCGGTCGACGACTTATCGTTAATAGTAAAACGGATAAATGTAATTGAAGGATTTAACACGTTATTATAAATAGTAAAAAATAGGATGTAAGTCCTTTGTTTTTTTTATTTGCTTGTTTGATTCATTTTATGTACACATATTTAAAATTTAAATAAAATACAAAATCATGGTTCAAAGATACGTTTAAAAATAAGTCTTCTTTTTCAGACTTCCAGTTCTGAACTGGTATATACTGGTGTAATAAGTTAAAATGAGACAAGTATAGTTTGTTTCGCTCTAACTTATTTCACTAGTTCAGAACTAGTTCAGAATTCTTCGAAAAAGAACAGACTTTACGTAAATCTCATTCACCTGATTTCCTGGCGGAACAATTCTTGAAGTAATTAATATTATACTATACTTGTTGAATTGTTTAAGAGTTTAAGAGATCCTTATGCGGTCAATATTGTTGTAAAATTACTTTATACAATATTATCAATGCCCTTTCAAACAATTTAAAACAATCTAGTAAGCTCAATATAGCTTCTAAACGATCAAATAATATTTTATAATATCGAATATTATGCGATAAATATTGATTTAAGAATCACTTTAGATAAATATCGATAAATCTTACAAATTTTTTCCGTGATATAATTTAATTTTTCAAATATCATTTAAGTAATCAAATTTTAGATAACATCCAAGTAGAATATAGAAGTCGTAATATAATATCATTAGGATATCACTAGGATTCATTTGTCACTTAGTTTATTTTTAGGTATCAGATGATATCACGATGACATTCTGTAATATCATTGTTATAATTCTGTTCTACTTGGGACATAAAGCACAATATAACTTAATAAATTAAAATTAAAATTAATTAAAATAAAAATATCATGGAATGTAGAAAATTTTCCACCGATGTTTATCATAAAGATGAGTCAAGATACGAATGTATATCATCTAAACGAACGTATATCGTCTAAAAATGAACCTGATAACAAACCTTGTTTATCTTTTACAATAATAAATCCGTAACAATAAATCTAGCGTCTAAATATATTGCCTCTGCATTATAATACTTGTTTATTAGATTTGACATAAGTGTAATTACATAAGAATTTTTGAAATTATGTAATATTTGTTCATATTAATTATTTGATTTACATTTTTATGATTTAATTAGCAATAAGACATATGCAATAATTTATTTTCAACTCTTTTATTATCTTCTTGGTAAAGTCCAATAATGCTACTCTGTAGTAATAAAAATTTTCTTGATATGTCGGCTCTTATTTCAGTTTTACGTTACTACAAAATTACACATTATAAAATATGTGTAATATTTTGAAAAAATAAAATTAAGGAAAGAAAATTAATGACATCATAATCAGTATGCTTCCATTTCTGAGTATTACTTAGTGAAGTTTTAATCTGAAGACATGATTACAAAATCACTGTGTGGTGTCGGATCTCTCTCTCTCTCTCTCTCTCTCTCTCTCTCTCTCTCAACAGGAATAATTTCCTATTGATAAAACAAATATCTACGATAAAAGGAACACTCGCTCTTATGGAAAAAAATCCACTATTGGATCACGAAAAAAAAATTGGAAATAATTTAAAAATCATTCAAATCCAATATTGTATATGTACTCTTTCGTTTCAATAGATTTTTCATTAATTTAATAGTATTTTTCCATAAGGGCGATGCTTGAAAAGTACTTTGAAAATATTGGAAATATTAAGTATCTGAAAATATTTACAAAATTTAATATCTTATCAATATTTTATAGAATGTTTTCTTCGTTAGTGGAGTATTTCATGTAATAACTTAACATAAATATGATAATTAGATACGCATTTACGTCGACGGAAATTTTGTATAGTAATGTGTCGCACTTATTGCGATTGGTTCACAAGACTCCGTTATGAGTGAGATATTAAAAAAATTTCTCCGTTGTGCGAATAAGCAGAGAGTGCACAGCTGAGACTCACGTGATACTCTCATGCCACCGTAAATAAGTACGTTACTACACATGTGATCGTGATATGCGATTAATTCCGATTAATTCCGATAAGAAAACCATGCGTATGTTGTGTCTTATACTATTGATCAGAAAGATGATTTGATAAAAAAAAATTGGTTTCGTATTAAAACTTTCAAAGTATAAGATATTATCTTTTGAACAGAAGATAATATGTACAAAGATTTATACAAGTAGCATGTATTAAATTAATCCTAAATAAATTAATCATATTTATTAGTTAATTTACAACTAATAAATATAATTATTGAGTAATATTTATAGTTTATTGATTTACAATTAATAAATATAATTATTGGATAATATTTATAATTTATTGATTTACAACTAATAAATAAATGATTGGGTAATATTTATAATTTATTGATTTGGTTGGCAAACTAACTAAAGTAAAAAAAATATTTTATCTTATGCCATTTGAAACATTAAAATCTTATAAAGTTTCGACGAATTTAGAGATCATTGTAATTTTACATCACTATGCATGTTGTTATACGTAGAAGAATAAACACGTCATTTAGAATCTTTTTATTGAGTAAATAGTAATTATCGGATATTCAACTTAATGATGTTACTATTTGGCAACGCTGGATTAATATGGCTTAATATCTTGAAAACACGTTAAACATTAACTCAATGCGTGTCTAGTGTCTGTATCTCATACGTTTTATTCAGAAAACACGGTATGTAATATACATGTAAGACCATTTTTAATGATAATTAATTTATCTTATGACGAAGCTCGAGGCTGATATCTGTCAAAAGTTCACGATACATCCTAGACACAGAGTCTGCTCTTTACACCCGAAGAAATGATCTCATTTAATTTCGCAAGAAGTATTATCTTTAAGAAAAAAAAGAGAAAAAGGAAAAAGAAATCGAGAAAATATATTTGACTTCAATACAGGTGGCTCTTCACGGAAGAACATCAATCAAGATATACCTCATCCTAATTAACGGTAGATCGTGATGATCTCGAAGATAGCATTTGTCTGACTATAATACTATCTTTCGATTTGATACATATCTTCGCTGGGGGTCACAAGTCCCTTGCTCTTATCACGCTGTACATTATCAATTGTAAACACTACTACTCCAAATTATTAACATCACGAAGTTCAAGAAGCTGATATGAGTAATTTATGTTTGTATTTTTATCCAGACATTAATTATTGAAGATATTGTTAAAGATCATAGGTCTATTTTTCATATTAAAATTAGTATATATTTTAAAGTAAAGTGAATAAGTATATAATATGTTTGATATTTGGCTAAAGTGAGAAAGAAAATTTTAATAAAACACAGACTAGATATATATATATATCTTGTATATTTTTGTAATTTGTAAAAAATATGTATTAAAATGAAGAATATTTAAGTCAATATAGAAACATAAATAAAAGCAGAATTAATTAATCTCACACTCGCGGCACTTCTCCACACTCATGAAATAATTGCGACACTTAGATCTGAATTTTTGCTTTATTTTCGTAATAACAGATTACACAGAGGATTATACTCTCAGAACCAATGGTCGAACAATCATCCGCAAAATCTTCGATTTGCTCGAAACTCGTCTATTTACAAATTGATCACTCACTGAGAAATCCATCTTCACTTATTATTAATTATTTTTTAAAGTTATTAATCTTCTGTACTGTTGATTCGATACACAGCCGAACTTTTAAATAGATCTTCAGCATAAATTAAAGAGGCACAACAAAAAAATATATACATTTTTTTTTAGCATATACATCTTCCCTTACTATCCAAATTTACAACAAAAATACACATTACATTTTGCTATACCTTATATAAAATTTAGAATTATATACACTTCGTTATATTAATATATTTGAAAATATGGTACTTTTAGCATTTAATCATGATTGATTAATATTAATTTCACTTTAAAGTTCTTTCGTGAAAATTTATGAAGCGTATTTTAGATATAAAAAGTTTGTATTTTATGTAGATGTAAAATCGAAAAGTGGCATTTCAAGAGGTGTCAACTGAGGTAAAGGATCAAGAGGACATAGAGGATGTTCTTCTGATCTGATATCATCACTAGAATTGACAGAAACTGCGTAAAGACGTTCTGTCAATTGACGTACTTCTTCTTCCTTTGCTTCTAGTTGACTAAGCAAGCTACCTACGAGAGATCGTAATTGGCTGTTAACAGTCCTGAGCTCTTCTATAACAGTGCCTGTGTCTTTTGGATGTTTGAAACTTTTTTCTTCAGCACTAGACAATGGCAACTTGATATCTATCAAACTTAGAAGACTATCTTGTTCGTCGATAGTTTTATATATAGCCTGACGTAAAGAACCATCATACTTGTCAATTCTTATATCCGCACAATTATCTTTTTCACTATATCTAGCCGCGTGTTTATTGAGAAGATCCTTCTGATGATTTTCTAAGGTTGTTTTGTATTCCTCATACTGTGCCTGCTTCATTCTAATAATGAAGAAAAATTTTTTTCATTAATAAATAGAAAATCATATACACAAATGATAAGCTGTGTAAAATAGATAATTTGGAAATAATCTGGTCTTATTAATTGAATTTTTGACAATTGAATTTTTTATGTTTCCTTTTTTTTCCTCAAACATGGAAAGAAAAGAAAGAAAGAGATGCATAATGTAGAAAATTCAGTTGAAAAGAATAGAAATATATAAATATTATATACCTGACAACAGCTGCTTGTCTCTTATGATGATCTCGTTGTAGACTGAGGGATTCCAATGTGACAAGTGAATGAACAGGTGTCAAAAATTTTGATGTATCTTGAGAAGATAAAGTAGCATGCACATGAATAAGACTGGATTCAAGTTGCTCATGAGCCTCTGCTAGAAGATCAGCTACAGTCTCATGACACTTGGCTGCTTCCTCAAACTTCCCCTCACGCAACAATGCTTCTGCTCTTCTCTGTTTTTCATGTGCCTTAGATCGAAAGTATTAGTTATGAATCAATTTCGTTGATGATTTAATGCATAATGAATAAAATATATAGAAATAATTCCTAATAATCCTCGCGATTTATTCAAAATCAACACATATGTTAATATTTTGTTATTAGTATCTATTTTATTTCTAGCTCAATAAAATATAATGTATCAACGACTCTCCTAAAAGAGGATTAAATGATCATTTTTCTTTATTTGACTCGTACTGACGTGCAATAATTGGCAATAATGTAAAAATGTTATACAATATATAAATAATATAAAAATATATTGTGTAAAGAAAGAAGACTCACCAGATTCAAGGCAGACGTCTCCATCACTACAATCACTAAAATCAAATAAACAAGAAGTTCTTACAGATAATGTCCCTAGATCATATGTAGCTGCATTTATGAAATATTGTATGGGTCATCTAAAAAGTATCCGCGGTTTTTTGTCACTAGATGTGTGTTGATGATCATATGTCTAGTGACAAAATACCGCGGATACTTTTTAGATGACCCATTATAAGAGTTATAAAGCCGGGTTCACACTTTGACGGAAAAGCGGAAAGCGGAAAAGCGGAAGCCAACCGGAACTTGCAGTAGTAGTAGACGGTACATTTCACTTGTTTGTTTCTGTCTTTCCGCGAGAAAGAATTCTGATTGGTTTCCGCTTTTCCGCTTTCCGTTTTTCCGTCAATGTGTGAACCCGGCCTAACTCAAAGGCAAACGGTAAATGACCAATCGTAAGAATTTTAAAATAGCAGCCATTCTTAAGACTTTTTATTGTTGTTGAAATATTTTAAAAATAAAATTCATCAGATGTAAAAAAGTCATAATAATTTTAGTCATAATAATTGTAAGATCGTAAGCATATTACCGATCAATTATTCTAAAACATAAGACCACATTTCTTACGGTGATTGGTCGATTTGATTATAGCGTGACTGTCGCATGAAGTAAATTGTCAATCAAATCAACCAATCACAGTAAGAATTAAACTATTAAATTATAAAATATTAATTAATATTTTAGCTAAATCAAATTTATTTGTACAAGAATTAATATTGCGTCCAGTAATCAACGTTCGATATTTCGACATCCAATAGGAAATGGTTTCCTAGATATTTTAGTTATAGTAATATTTTTCCCCTAGCAAATCTTTCTCTGTTTGATTACGCCATCTTGTTGACAGAATTTCAATATTTTGAATGGAAGCATGGTTCTTGTAATTCCTTCCTTATCTTTATTTTTTTAAATCAAATAGCTTTATCTTTTTTTAAGTTATTATATCAGTTTAGTTATTTCATCATTTGCATGTGTCTTTCTCCTGCAGTTTCTTCCAAATGTTGAAAAAAACTATGTTATGTCATGTAGGATTTTACGCATGTAAACTCATACGAAATTTACTATACATATGTGATATTTAGAGTAGTAGATTTTACACACAATACAAATAAGGTAGCATTTATCCTAAGTGAAATAAGAAAGTAAGACGTAAATGAATTATATAATATTTTTCTCTTACTTCATCGATTTCAAATACATTGTACGCAGAATTAAGTAATAATTAAAATCAATAATTAAAAAATTATTACTGTACGTAAAGAGTAAAAATTTTCATAATTTTTTCACAAACTTTTATATTACAATATATCGGTAAATTATTATCGTTTATGAAAATTACATAAGTACATGTATCTTATAATTCATGGTTTTAATTTTAATTATATGATTATAATTTTAAATAAACATGAGATTTCGATTTTTCCTTAATAAAAATATTATGATAACTATTTTTTTGATTCATAAATAATTTAAAATAAAAAAAATGTATAGAAAACCGATAATTTTAGAAAAAGTTTGATTTAATAAAATTTAGATTTGAAATTAAATCCTACTTTAGATAAACTATAATTTGCGTTAAATTACAAAATAAAATTCTGTATATAATTTTACATAATATTAAAAATTTGATGTTATAAAATTATAAATAGAATTCTAGCTTAAATTCTGACACAAAATGTAAATCGTTCAAAATAAAAATATTAAAAAGAAGTTTAAAATTGTAAAAAATTGATTATATATTAATAAATTTAAACTGTTTACATAATTGCAAAAGCCCAAGAAATATATATATATATTAAAAAACATATCTATTTATAAATACATGTTATTTTTTAGTTTTTATTTTAATTGCCGCCTATATCTAAATAATCAATAATAACATTACATAAAAATTTTATATAACAATTAATAAATTTCTTAATAATTATATAATAATTATATATCTATCTCGACATTCTAAATATCGTACAATTAAATATAATTAATACATTAACTCGAAATTTGAGAACTTGTCAACAGGCGAACCAGGATTATTATCAAAAGAAAACAAGCTTTCAATTTTTACGTGGCGAAAGATTATCCGATAATCACGTTCCCTAGCCAATTGCCGCGCGTGCGCGGCACGAGGTGGTTGTTCTAGTGAATGGGCACGGCCCGTGAACCAAGAGTCGGCGGTATGAATGAAATAGTAAATATAATTGACAGAAGGGCAGGCGCGCGCGGCGGGCGCGTGTGTTGTGTGGGCAGGCCGGTCGAGAACGTTCAGTCAGATCGGGCCGGGGCAGAAAACAGGCGGAACGAGGTGCAGGAACGGGAACGGGGAACGATATGCATGCCGGCGCGACGTCGCGCCGCCGCGCAGCGCGTTTGCAACGCGCGAACGTAGGATCGAGGTCATCACCTCTCTACCATTTGAGGATAAGCGCGATATCCTTTGCTTCTTTCGTCATATCATTGGTTCCGCCGCGGCCGATCCGGCTGGCCGGCCCATTAATCCAGGCTTGTTTCTCAATCCGGCCACCTCTCCGCCCGGTCGCCCTGCTTATCCCGGTAGCAGTTCATACAGCACACTTTATCCGAATTACGTTTAGAGGAGGACATAGGGACATTTTTAAAACGTTCCTTGGAAGTCTGTGCTGCATGGGAGCGATCGACTGGATGTACGCGACGAAAGGAATTCAAAATTTGAAAATCACTGAAAAATTAGAAACAAATGTATAGCCCGCGCAATATTAAGTACAAGAGCGGAATTTGTAGTCCGTTCTTACTTTAAGACAGTTTTAAGTAATGTCTTAATGCTAATATATCGATTCCTCTGATTGATATCTTAAGACTCGGTTTTTCATTTTTTTATTAACTTATTATTAGACCTGATGTCCAAGATGGGCTTCATTTATGATGGTGTCATAAAGTAAATAAGTAAAACATCAGATTAAGCTCAATAAAAAATTGGGCCAAAGGCTGTAACAGTTTCAAATAGAAAAATCGACTATGAATACCAGTCCAAGATCGTGCTTTGGAATAATGTTTTGCGCCGCAATCTTTGCCGTAATCGTTTACTGAGAAAGAAAAACGTTTTCTTCCCCACTCCACCCCCAAGGATTTTTTATGTATTCTTGATGCGAAGATATCGCGCGTTTGTCCCGCACGAGATCCGCCTGTGCGTACAGTCGATGTATCGGCAGAAGAACGTCGAAGAATATGGCGAGTTCTTGACCGGTCTGCCTTCTCCTTCTCTTCACTTCCCCTCTCTCGCGGAGCCGTCGAGTGACGACCAAAGACGGTAGGAAGGTACGGTTTCCGGTCGCCCACGCGACAATCTAGTCAGGGCTCTCTCCTTCTCTCTCTCCTTTTCTCTCATCGGCTGGCGTCGTTGTGAAAATCCTCTCGATTCAGGTGTATAGATAGGAGCTTAGAAACGGTGAGTCTTGGCGCAACAGCCCGCTACCGTAGTGGGGCGCGATGGGGTCTAATATTTGCGTATCTCTACGTGCGCAACGCACCCGTCGTGTCTCACGACAAGGTATGAGATTTGTCTAATTCGGGAGAACAAATTTACCTGGTCACACGCGAATGTAGATAAAATATTTTAATTCCATATTTACATAACTTTACGATTGTGTACCTACTTTTTGCGCCGTTTGTATTCTTAAAGAAACTTCTGCTTTATCTCGTTTCGCATCTTCAGGTTATATTATAGGTGAGTATTTTATATAATAATATTAGAATAATTATAAGTTTATTTAATAAAAATACTGTTTACATTATAATTCTACATATAAAATCTATAATTGTCTTAATAGTTGTTACCATTGTGTTTTTTTTTCTCTGTATGTGTTTGACAAAACAAGAAGGAAAGTTTTAGTGCAGCAATAAAAAACCTCTATTTCACACGACTGAATAAAAAAATGAAAAATTTGTTACATACAAAATATAAAATTTTAGATACACAGCAAACACAAAAGGCGACTTGAAGCTAACAACGGAGGGACAAAATTTTTTTTTATTTAAAGCCTTTGATAAATTATATCATTGACAGATAAAGTGAAATGGAATCAAATTTCGTAATATAACGTAAGATTTTGTTCTATTGATATAAAATTAATTTTAATTTCGGTTCAATTTATTCTTTATCTTTTTCTAACTTTTAGAATTAGAAAAAAAGATAAACAATAAGTTAAACCGAGATTAAGGTTACATTAAAGTTATAGCCTTATATTGATGGAATTGGGTCTAAGATTCGAGTGAACTCGCTATATATTCTCTTTAATATTATTATAGTGGCTTAATCATATCTCGTATATGTTATATCAGTAACTTCTTCGAGAGATTTCGCGAGAGTATGTTTTACTCGATTTCCCGATACCTCGACGAAGTGGTCGTCATGAGGGCACGTGGGCGACCGGAAACCATCCCTCCCACATTCGTGTGCCCTACCTCCTCAAAGGGAGTGCTAAAGAGAAAGAGGTACATGAAGACCGAGGAAGGATAGCGGAGAAAGAGAAAATGATGAAGATTCGCGTGGATCTAAAGAGTGACACGTGAAATCGTAATAGTTTCGCGCGGATGAGAATCACGTATGAGTATACGAGTAAGAGAGAAAGGATGCAGTCCAGAGATAGAGAGGAAAAGGAGCAAGAAATGAGAAGTAGGTGGAGAAACAGAGCGCAAGAAAGAACGAGGGAAAACAACGGGGAAGGATAAAGAAGAGGACAGTAAAACAAAAAGGATGGGCGATGGGACGTGGAAGAAAAACGAAAAACCAACGGGTAAATAAAGATCGACCCGTCTCCCACGCTCGTGACCATTGTTATTATATATCCCGTGGGGTATTGTTCCCATGGGAAAACTGGACAGGCTCGTTCTACCACCTATGGCCGTGGATACGACGAAGAAAGAAAAGAGAAAGAGCGTAAAAGAGAGGGAGAGACAAACCGTGCGCTCACACCAACACATCCGTTTGTGGGTCCACGCACAAGCGTACGTCCACAAGTCAACATCGTCAAGTTTTACGTGAGATGAACACAACTGTATGGAACGATGATGCACGCACGCACGCACGCACGCACGCACGCACGCACGCACGCACGCGTGCTCGAGCTCGCACGCGCGCGCGCGCGCGAGGGCGCACAGATTTTAGATATTGTGGGGGACGTTCACCTCGCATCTCAGACCCTTGTCGAGCTCGTTCGCGGGTCCAGAGTGTATGCATGCACGTTAGTACCATTCCCGTACGAGACGTTATAAGGAGTATCCGGAGATACTCGTGCGCGTGTGTGCGTGCGTGCGCACACAAGCACGAGTGTCCACGACGGAGGTCTTTCGGTGGATGCTTGAGGAACAGGGTGCGGCTCAACCTACCTCGCTTGAATTACCTACCAATATTACTGTCTAGGTAGAGGTATATATCCAAACGCGAGCGAGACACACGACGCAGGATACTATGCCATATTTGCATCCTTGATCCAGGACACGCGCGTATTCACGAGAGTGTGGATCTCCCCCCTCTCTCTCTCTCTCTCTGTCTGTCTTTCTCTCCACCTCTTTTTAGCGCATCTTCCTTCCGCATAATTATTTATATCTCGAGTACTTTATTGAATTTTCAATGGGATTTTTAAAATTATCATTGCGTCCAAAAACGATATCTCTTTTATACTACATGGAAAAAACGATTTTGCTGAAATATCTAAAAAATTTAGCTAAATACTTACAGTTCTGAAAATAATTTTGTTGATCCATTAAATTATAGTAGGAATCTCAAACGCGATGAATAATGTTGCAAAAAGTTTTGATATTCTAGTAACAAGTTTGAGTATTTTATATAATTACTTTAATAGTTTTTTAAGTCCAACAAAATTATTTTCAGATGTATATCTAAGCTAAATTTTTAGATACTTTAAGCAAAATCGACTTTTCCAGGTTTCAGCAAGAAACATAATAGATGAAAATACTATTATTTTAAAAAGTTCCAAATAATTTCTGAAACAATTTGCTCAGAAATTTTTTAAGATAAAGATGAATAATAAATGTATTAAAATGTTTATTAAACGTGTAGCTATTCGGATTACAATTACATTACTATAAATTCCTATATTAATAATATATTATAGGTTATTGATTCAATTCAGTATTCGTTCAATTCGTATTATTTTTCCAGTTGGACGAATTCAGTTCCGAAATGTAGTTCCTGCCAGCTATGTCTGCCCTTTTGCATTTGATGGGCCGGAAGACGCTCATTGAAGCGAAGAATGTGTGGTAATGAGATCATTGTCATGATTATTATCAAAAATTGGAGAAACGCGAGATTCTTTTTAAGAAAGAATCTACTTGCACAGTCTCTCTTTTAAAGTAAAAACTTTTAAAGTGAATTTCATTTTGAGGAATGAAATCTCTTAAAGATTGAAAATTGAACCTCTTTTTCAGGACTAATTCAATTTTCATTTTTTAGAGCGAGATTCCACTTCAAAGAACTTAGAAAACTTAAAGAAGTAATGTATCAATTATATGTTAAACTTTTAAGTTAAGTTTATAAAGAGGAAGGAGATAAAAAAATAATGAAATATAATAGTAATATTTTTTATAGTAATTTTATTTGTACAATATTATATATATATATATATATATACGTTCCTTAAAAAGAGAGAGAGTTCCTCTTTTAAGTTATTCGAACAAGATATGTTGCGAGCGCAATAAATGTCAATCGACGTCATTGTCACGCGGGACCGAAGGGATGAAGATCGATAAGAGCTAAGGGATCATCGCCCGACGCGACGCGGCGTATCACGGTAACCCGTTACTCGAATTCTTCGCATTCCTGTGTCATTCCGATAGTGGTAACGCCGCGCCGTCGGGACACGGTATTCGCGTTGTGGTGCGTAAGACTTACCTTACCAAACCGGATGGTCTCATCACGCAGAAACCGCGTAATTAATTGATATCATAATGTCTTTACCTCACTTTACTGAGCCAAAGTAGTCAAACGTATACAGAGTGACTCACCCAGTAACCTCAGAAAACGGGAATTATGCGCGCGCGTGCTTTGTGTGCGCGCATCACGCTTTACTCCAAATTAAAAAATCAGTTTTACATTTATTTATTTTTATAATTGTACAAATAATGTCTGTTCTTTACAAAAGAGAGAAAATATAAATATAAAAAGTGATACGAAAAGTAAGCTTTTCTTTTGTGGATTAACATAATGATAGCGTTTTAGACCTACTAAATTGTAATAAAAAAGTCAAGAAATATTGAATCTGTTGGATTTAATAATAAAAAAATATGGAAAAATCTAGTCGTTAGAATTCTTTGAGTCTAAATAGCTTTTCTTGAAACAGGACAACTCTATATTATTAATTATGGGTTGATCGCTATCTTCAATAGTTTCCTTTTTATAGCGCATTTTTTTATGCATCGTTCACATTTTTATCCTTTTGTGTTTAATCTCTTATTTGCAATATAAATAGAGTCTTTTCTCATTAATTATAGAAATAACAAGCTTTATAATAAAAATTGACTTATTTTTTAAAATCTAAATAAAGATAGATGAAAAGTTGTATCTATGTTAACACTTGAAATTTGAATTTTGCTTAAGAAAACTCGAATAACATTCAAATAATGGAAGTTTTTAGTTTACCTTCAACCTGATGTACACAAAAAATGTATAATTTTTATATTTAATTTAAGTATTCGTATTGAATTTGATAAACAACTTGTTTTTTTAATTCTTTAATTAAAAATTCTAATAACTTATACTACATTTATTTCTGTAAGTATTAATATATATATAAAAATTGAATAATTTTTAAAGAGTATATTTGACGTATACAATGCAAGTTATTAACACAAGCAAACATACTTTATTCTGAATGGAAGAGCGATGGAAGAAATGAAAGAATGCAATAAGATTATAAATTTCAACTATTTGCTTCATTTCATTAAGCAACTCCTGCCATCTCTTAGTGTGAACCATAACTGTATCAGAAGCCAAGTAGCTAGATATCAGGTCGTTTTACAAGTTTATATTAACAACACAATGACTGACTCAATTATTTTAAAAACAATTACAAAAAATTTAAGCTTCTATGTTCAATTAAAAATTGAAATTAATATCCATGTATATAGAACATAATATAAGATAATTTGAAAATCTCACGTGTTAAAAAACATTTACTTATAAAGTTACATAAAAGCATAGATTTATAAATATTCTGTAACTATAACTATTAAAAAATTATATTTTCATCAGTTAATTTAATATTGTATGAAATAATAATTTTTTAAGCTTTATGTCTAATCTTTTACATATTATATTAAACATTTACGGATCAAATTTGTGTTTTGAAGTATCTCGAGCAGAACAACAAGTCATTATGATATCAAAATGATATCAAAATAACTCTAAAATGATCATTAAAAGTCATTTTTCAATCATTTTCGATTCATTTTAATGTCATTTTAATGTCATGACGTTATCGTGACTTGTTGTTCTGCTTGGGATGCTCCAAATGTAACTTTACGCATTTCTGGCAACTATAGAACTTTTCTAATACAATAACAGGTTTGTTCGCATTGCTTGAAATTCTAAAAAATTTTTACATTTAAAATAAGATAAATATATACTTGAACGTTAAGGAAAGAGAAAGTAAAGATGCTAAAAGCAAAAAGTGCAAGCAACGGGAACAGAGCTAATGTTGTCATATTATCATGAGATTATATTACGGCTGTGTAATATTCAACTACGACAGCTGAAAAATCTATAGTTTACTTTATGTCTACTATACAAATGCAGTTTAATAAGTTAGTTTTTTAACTTTTTTGTTATCAAAATTCGTCTTATTTTTAACTTTAGCCTCTTTTTAATAAGTTATTAACTTATCAAATTGTTCCACGTAAATATTTAGCACTACACTGACTAAATTTATTTGAATACTCTGCCAACTAAACATTTGCTTACAATAAATAAATATTTACTTAATAAAAAAAGTGATTGTTAAATTAAATTAATGTTTTTTTGTATTAAAGAAATATATTTTTATATTTAATAAATTTTTAGTTAGTCCTATTCAAATAAATATTTATTGAAATTTAGGATATTTTTTTCTCAGTGTAACAGTAAAATTTGAAACACAATATATATATATATATATATATATATATGTGTGTGTGTGTTGTTTCTCAATAAACATTGCGTGTTGGGCAAATTTTTGTTATGTAATTGATAAGTAAAATATTACACCTTCAGTTTTTCATGAGCTTCGCCTCGCTTCTCGATATCTAACTGCAGTCCCCACCTTGTCCAAGCGATTCCTTTTTTCTTCACTCTCAGCCTCTCGATGTGTACACCTTAGACTTTCACCGAAAGGAACTTAACCGTTCATTCATAAATTGATGATTGAAGGTTCTCCTGTTCTGTCTGGTCACGAATGATACGCGCGTGCGCGTTTCACGAGCATAAACGACACGGTACATCATTTTTTTGAGGATATTATTATATATTACAGTCACTGCGGAGAACTAATGCATGCGAGCAAATATGCAACAACCGACAATTTTCACTAAACGCTTTGCGACCCAACAAGTTTAACTACACGCTAGTTTTTAGAAGCGGTTGCGGTAATATGTCTCATAATCACGCGTTTAAAAGTAGTACTTAATTGCATAATAATTTATACGAGAATTCAATTCGAAATTTTACGCTGGAGGATATCTTAAAAAATGTATATACTGAAACAAAATTTACTAAATGTTTGTAATAAATATTTGTTTAAATATTAATTAAAAATTTACTTAAGTAAATAAATATGTATAAAATGATACTTAAATCAATGGTTCTTGTATATTTACAGGAGTATTCAAATATTTATTAAAATTTAATAATTTTTTTTCAGTGTAGGATATACAAGTATAAAATTATAAATTTCAGTAATTTTACTTCACTGATAATTATCATGCAACTTATACTTTAGTTTCTAGTCGAAACTATCGCGTCGTGAATGCCTTTAGAAATTGCTCTTCCCGCACCGATAAAATTAGTACGCTCGCAAATCATTGCGGAGATTTTATCGAACAAGCAAGGATATGTCAAGAAGCAAAAGTGACAGAAATGCATAAATATACGATAAAGTACTATCGGGAACGTATTGAGGCGATATCGCGCGCGTGTGAAAAGGGGCGAAGGAAGATTCGAAGGGAGAGAATCGTTGCGGCCGTGTAATAAAAGAAGAAGAAAAAGAAGAAGATGAAACGGCTGAAGTAACGAAGGAAAGAAGAAGATCGTGAAAAGTATCGAGATAGCGAGAATATAGGAGGAGATATCCGACGCAAGGGCGCGCCGAGGACTCGGGATGGAAAAGAAGAAGGAAGAAAAGAGGTGTGGCACGGATCTCTCTAGCATTGTGTCCGAGACGGCCACGGCGCGCGCGGCTCGCGGCGCGCGTTCGCGTGTCAGGACTGGTCCATGCACCATCCAAATCTATGTATAAGCGGCGAGAGATGTACGTGCATTAACCGGCACTCTCTCACGCATAGAGAGAGGAGAGAAGTCGCCTTCGTATATACGGTATATATACCTACCTTCTCCGCCGTATCACGCCGTCCGACCGACCGGCCAGCCGACTGGGTCCCCGTACGTATGTGAGCCCGTTCCGTGCACGCACGTGCGTGTGTATATCCTTAGCGAGACGACTTACACCGGCACAAACGTACGACAGACCGGACCGGTATTCAGAGTCTCTCCTCAAAGGAGAGAGGAGCGAAAAAGGAGAGAGTAAGACGCGGCGCGACGCCGACATGCGTGGTGGAGAGAAGGGTTGGAAGTAAGAAGAGGGAGTAGGCACGAGCCTAACCGCAATCAACGTCCCACGCGCCTGGACCAACATTTAGATGCCTTCTCTCTTTCTCCCTTTTTCTCCTCTCTCCCCCACCCCCTCCCGCCACCCTTTCTCTCACTCTATATTTTTCTGTCTCCTGTTCCGTTTTCGGAGTTTTTCATTTCCGTGGAGATCGCGGAGCCGTTGCTATCCCAAGATGAGTTGGATTTTTCATAATTTACAGATACGACAAACAAATGATCACTTTGAACTAAGATTTAATTTCATTTCATTTAAATTTAATTTAACTTACTTTATTGCAAGACTCTATAAAAAGAGTACATGTTAACGGAGTAAAATATGGTACAATAGATTATGGTAACTTGCAAATGGTTAGGCAGTTTAGCAAAAACTGCTGTTACAAAGCTTACCAGCAACAAAAACCAGAAAGGACAAAGATGCAATAAGTGGTGAAGCAATATAGGTACAATCAAGATCACAATTAAGAGCGTAAAATCGACATTTGTCTCGCTTAATTCAGAGTATTTAACAAATATGTATATTCACGATGGATGATATTGTTAAGAATTTAGCCTTTTACTATATAGGATGTAAGATAACATGTAAGATCTATTTCAGTGAATTTGAATTATTTAACAAGAATAAGATAAATTCAAACAAATTATATTCGTTTTAAATTATATTCGTTTGGTTTTTGTTTAAAATCCATGTTTACAAAAAATCCATTAACAAGAATTAAATTTCATTCAATGAATTGAATGAAATTTCCAGCAAGTAACCTTTAATATGTGATATAAAGGTTAAAAAATAAATGACAAACCTGTTGCCCGATACGCCTCTGTTTTTAACTGTTTTGATGTCAACCACTGTGAAACTTTACTTGTTTAGTACAACGACTCGATTTTATCTGTTGCAGCATTATAAAATATAAGACAGTTATTTTGAACTTTTTTTTATGAAAACAAAAAAATACATGAAAGCGAAAATATAAAAATAATTGTGAATTTAAAACGAAGAGAAATCAGATATATATTTGTATGAACTTATTTTATTATCTTAAATGCTGAATTCATTCCTGAAGATATCATATATTACGTTACACCTTTATGGTGTATTTATACATTTTTTTCAATACACTTTTATGCAGGGATGAACATACATTTGAAGTGAAATAAAAATCCATGAAAATGGATTTTAAATGCCCAAAAACCCATCAAAATTGCATCGTAAGACGAATGTATTTTAAGCGTGTTTGTGTAGAATACATTATACAACATTATATAAGTAAAAGTTAAGTACAATAAAACGTAATCAACTATCTCGGTGTTACATTATGATATTTGTAAAAAACAACTCGTTAACAGAATGTTCTTATCACAAATTTCGGAATTTATCCAAATAATCTGATAATGTATCTTACTCTTTTTCATACAATTATAGTTACACGTAGTCTCGCGTGAAATAAGATCCAGGATAAATTATGGGCGGTGTCATCTTTTTTTCCCTGGTCTCGTTCCCACCGTTTCTTGCTTTCTCGTTCTTACACGAGATCGTTTTTCCGTATGCACGAGGCACGCAGTGGATTACGATTTCGATCGGGACGGCATGTTGTGTTGTTCCTAAAAAAGGAGAACTCGTTGCGCCCTGACATGATAAAGAGCAACGATCTCCAAGTGGTGGAGACACATAATAGCCAGAACGGAATCGCATTAGGGCACGGAGAACCGTTTATTCGGTGTTTTATCGAACCAATACTATATGCTCTACGTATACGTACCAGTATGTCACTCTTCAATATGTTTTTCTCTGCCTGCGTTTCTGTGTATACTTGTAGCAATCATGATAATGGCTTTTACGACACTAATATGACTGTCAGAAAATTGAGATTTCTCGCTCTCGTAAATTGGTATATATAATCTCTACTATAATATCATTCTTTGTAGTTTATACTGTCAATTTATAGTATATTATTAGTCTTTGCGAAAATTCTCTTACAAATTATAAATAAAAATAAATTGGCACAAAAACATTGTTTTAATAGATATCTATTTATGAAATTACGTTTATTTTATAAATATATAATGAGCCAAATTTATTTTGTTAAATTATTCATAATATGTACAGATTTATTTTGAATTATTATATAACTTGATTTCTTTATATTTTTTAAATCAATCGTATTTTCTTTTCACTTAATCTCTCTTTCATATTTTATTTTATTTGTATCTTTTTGTTATGGCTTATTGGTTTATATTATTATTAATAATAATACAGACATTGAATAGTCGTCTGCATATAGCAGTCATGAAGCTAGAAGATGGTTATCACGTACTTTATAGTACGTTCAGTCTCCTGATGTCAGAACAGTCTGCTATGATCGTCAAGCTTTTTTTTGTAGGGCGATTCAGCTCGGCCTGGAATATCAATTAAATTTGCCTGGAGCATATGAATATCGTAGCCATGATATTGCTTTCGTGATATCTTCTAAGAAAAGCGAAAGAAATCAAATGCAGTTAGATAGACACAATTGATATTAAATATATCGAAGATTATACAGTGCATGGTGCATATTTACTTTAAAAAGAAAACCAAAGATTAAACGAAAAAAAGGAAGACGATCATAATAATTACTTTCCAACTAATTTATCAAAACTTGTAGCGGAAACATTGGAATAATTAGAGAAAATCGATATGAAAATTATAATGTAATGTTTTGTGGAACTTTCTCGTATATTTTTTTATAGTTATAATATCTTTTTAGGTGCTTTTTCGGAATATCCAATTTAGGCGAGACGAACGACGCACAATTTGACTATCAATTTGAACGACAGCAACACATGAATGGTCACACTAAGATCATCAACTGTATGGATTGAATTGAATAATTTCTTCTGTTTGATACCAGTCGCGATACATTTGATACATGAATGGAATCTAAGAGTGCTGGGCTTACGAATCAATTTGGATGCAAACAATAGTGCAACGCTTCAATTGCAAACTCACAAAACATTCGTTCACATTACCCAGTGAAAGACGAGCACTTTGATCGTAAATAAAAATTTATTGACATCTCGATTTTCAATATCAATTAAAAAAAGCTATTGAAGAAAGTGATCAAACTTATTATATATTTACTACAATAATTTCATTTTTTTACTTTATGCTGTAATTTCCCGCTGTAATTTTACTTTATCTTGTAATTTATAAATTTGCTAAACGATATTTGCGTTATCTCGTTAAACGTCCTTCTTGGGGAAGATATCGTGAATTGAACGGGGAAAGAAAGTGATTTGTATTTTCGCGCAGTAGCTGAAAGTGAAAAAGGCAGGGTCTTTCCGTGAATAAATTTTAACGCGATGTCCCACCGGTCTAACTTGTCACCGAATAGAGTAGGAGATGAATGAGACGCGTATATACATTCATCACTCAGCGAGTCCCTCGCCATACGTCTCGAAGGCTCGGCCCTCTCGTTCCCTCCCAAAGTCGCCGTGCTCCCTCCTGCAGCCCGATCGAGCGCGGAAGTCCAAATAAGGGGAAATGCACGGTGAATTAAGCCCTCTCCTTCTCGTGTCTCGCGTGGTACCACCAAAGAGGCGCCAACCTCAATTCAAGTCCCGCGCCTGATAGAAACGCCTGAAAAATTGACAAAAAGTTGACCTTCGAATTCAGAATTTTAAAATTTACCGAGATCCATTGGCTACAAATTTCGCGAGATGGTGATCGCTATGATCAGTGTGAATCATCCTTTCGATTTAATTCTCAGTTGCTCAATATTATTTAACATAAAACAAGGTTTGATATTTCAACCAATAAAATTTTATAGTATTATATATCACGAGATTTATAGCGCCTTCATGGTATTTCAGTTCCGAAAAAAAGAAAAGTTTTTTTGAGTAGACTTTTCGAGATAAAGTTTCTTTTAAAGAAAAGCCTAAAGAAAAAACAAACTGCAAATCATATATTTTTCGTTATGCTTGAGCTAAAGTTTTTCTATTATAAAATTAGCGTCCCTTAATATTATTATCACGAGTTGATAAAACTCTTCAAAGTTGTATCTTCTAATTTTTTCTCTCTCGATTTAAATTGTAGACGATCGTTTCAGTGAAAAAATTTTAATCACAATTATACAGAAAAGACGAATTTATTGAAATTTCCAAAACTTTATATAGACACAGATCTGAAAATAATTTTATTGTACCATCAAAATATAATTATGTAGGAAACTCAAGTATGATAAGCAATGTTGCAAAAAGTTTTGACGTTCTGGCAACTAGCTTGAGCCTTTTATACACGATTATTTTGATAGTCTAATAAAATTATTTTCAGATCTATATCTAACTAAATTTTTAGATAATTTATTAAAATTATTCTTTCTGCATGCACCACAATTCTGATGGAATGCAAATACGCGCATAAAATCTAAACTTCCGACTCGATTACTTTTGTATGATTCTTAGGCTGCAAACGATTGCAATTTAAGAAAGATAAGGCGTTAACATTGCAGCATGCGCGATCGGCAATATCGCGAAACGCACATCCCGAACGTCGCGATGGGAGGAGCCCGCGGCTCGCGAATTTTAATGGCGGATTTTTGCGGCTCGCCAATGGTCGCGAGTCTTTCGCTCCCGCTCCAAGATTCAATGTGCGATTCAACGATTTCACCGAAAGATATATGTATATATAGTATATATAGCATATAATACATATATATGTACACACATTATGCGTTACGTGATTTGATTTAAGGAGAGCTTCTCGAAGCAAACGCGTGTGGGACACGCTGCCTTGTCGCGTGCCTTGCCACTTCTTCAGTGCTGCTCAACCGTGCGAGCCTCTCGTGCAATATGATGCATGTAATCACTTCACGAAATCATCGCACCTAGAGTATATACGTTTGGACGTGTTGTTTGACGAAGTTCTTATTTATCTACTGACTTGAATAAAATTTTACTTGTCAGTCATAATATCTTATCTGGAAGCTGAATCTTCAATGCGCAATCATACATTGCTTCGTATTATAGAAAATTATAATATACGAAAATTTTATTTTGTGGTTCGTTTTTGGTAAGGATTGTTTTTGATAATGCATTACTGCATGCTAATGTAAATTGTATTATTTAGAGCAAGATTAATGTTTCGTTTTCATCAGTAGATTAATTTTAACCTCGGTTCTCGACTTCTCTTCATTTTTTCTAATTTTGAAAATTAGAAAAAGATGAAGAGTAAGTTAAATCTTGGAAAGAACGTTTGGCTGAAACATCTGAAAAAACTAGGTACAGATTTGAAAATAAGTTTGTTAAACTGTTAAATTAATTATATATAAGATGTTCAAACTTGTTGCTAGAATATCAAAATTTTTTACAGCATTGTTTATCATGCTTGATTCCTACATAATTATTTTAATGGTCTATCAAAATTAGATCAGATTTACATAAATTTTTAGCTTCAGCAAAATTGTTCTTTCCATGCGCTATTAAATTTGTATTGGAGGAAACAGCTGGTATAAAGATGAAACAGATCATATTTCTAAATACTTTGTTTCATTGTGTTATTCACGTAATATAGATACTCTTAGAGTTACAACACACAGAAAAATGTAAGACATTAAACCGTAAACAGTAAACGATCGGCCAAATATAATAAACATCATAAATCAGTAACACAAGTACTAGTAAATAAAAAATATTGATTTGTTTACGTCTCGCTACTTACGTTTTTTTGTGCCATAACCTTTTTGAAACAAAATTCAATAGCAATTTATTAAAATTGTATTTTTTATACTACATTATTTCTGAGTGCCATTTATTAATCAAAAGCTTCGTACACTGGATTCTTGTAAGTTTTTTCCTAATAAAATTTCAATTATCTAAAATCAACAATCGAGGTGATGCTTTTATGGAGGGAAGAACTAGCATACATAATAAAATGACAAGAAATTTTTAGACCTACAAAAAATTGCATAAATTATACATACAGTTAGCGCAATGTTGTAATATTTCTAGATGATCGTCGTTTCATTCCCGATATGGATTCGTATAAGTATAGATAATCCCAAACGCAGTTTCATAAGCGGCGCAGGAAGCGGAATACTTAATGAATGTAGGAAAAGGACTCGAATAAAATCTTCTACCGCAGCACGGAGCAGAGAGCATGAGATAGGAGACAGCTCGCTTACCGTTTCGACATACGAATGATATCATCGCTCGCAGGAGCGGATTCAGTCATTCTAACAGCGCTCAAACGCGCTCGCGCGCGCGCACGTTCACTTATTGCAGGCGATAAATAGCTCCTAGCTTTGAATTTTTTAATATGCAATATCTAACTACATATATTCCGTTGACACTAAACGGTGCTTGACATGTAAGTGTCAGTGTATATAAGAAGTTATAAATTAAGAAATAACCAAAAGCTACAATATTTAATTAAATAATAAAAATACAGATTCAAATTTTTCAGTCGGTAACAAATAAATGTATTTTTAAAACTTCTGAAAATTTTATCTGGCAACGAGTATATAAGAAATTAAATTAGGATAATACAATACAAAATTAAATAATAAAAATATAACTTTGAATTTTTCAGTCGGTAACAAATAAATACATTTTTGAGACTTTTATTATCTGGTTATTGAGAAATTAAATTGAGAAATAAACAAAAATTCGTATGTTATTAAATTAAGTAATAAAAATATAGCTTTGAATTTTTCTCAGTCTCAATAACAAATAAATATATTTTCGAAACTTTTATTAATTATCACAGTCTTTCTTTAAACGCATACAATGCATTCCGCATTTCGTGTAAAATAGCTAAAACATCCGCAAGATTCGAATATACATAATTTATCCCAGTAATCAATTAGAAACAGATGACATTGCTTCCTATTGAGTATCAAAGAAAATTCTACTGTCGACCTAGATCATCTATCGTGTATTCTCTAGTAGATACAGACAGTCCGCTAACAATAATTCTTCAATAACAGAAAATGTCAACGTTAACTTCGCGTGCACCGTACATATAGCTTGAAAGAGAGATTCTTTCTCTCCTGTTTTATCTCCACCTTCTCCTCATCTCGCAGCCTCGCCACGCACGCCTGTAACCAAAACCCAGCTGTCTTCCGTGGCCAGCGCGCGTACTGTAACTCGTTCTCCACCCACCGAGGGATCGAAGTGAGCAACGGTCCTGGAACCTGTTTCGAACCATTTGAGAGTCTCTGCCCTGCCTCGTCCCTGCACCGTCCATCCCTCATTCCCTGTCCTCCTCCCGCCCACTATACCACCTTTTGCGCCTCCTCGTCGCTCGCTCGTTTCTTTTCTCTCTTCTTCGTAACATTCTCTCATCATCTCACTTTCTCTCCCTCTTTCGTTCCTTCTCTCGTTGGTGTTGGCTCCACGTATCTCGGCGCGTAATATCACGCACGTCATCGTCACGAAGATGTGTACGCGGTGTCTCTCCGTCGGTGCTCCGTACGAAGGAAGCCAGAGAGGAACATGAACCAAGATGGTTCGACGGATGAATGAGAAGGAGAAAACGAATGGGGAGGAAAACGCCAGAGAAGAAGATTACGGCCGAGGGGAAAGGAACATGAGAGAACAGAGAGAGAAAGAGAGAGAAGAGTAAGGATACGAAAAAGGAGGAGAACAAGGAGGAGAGGAAAGAGGAGAGCGGTCAACACTGGGAAGGCGAGGCGGATGGGGTATGGCACACGCCACACGCCATCATAATGGAATAATGAGGCAGAGACGATAGCAATCGCGCAGAGGCTCTTTTTCCGCGCAAGACGACCGTGTATTGAAGCGCCCGTGAGAGATGTACGCGACCATGTACGAGCGAAGGAACGTCGTGGACGAATTGAGCAAATCAGAGTCACATCCGATGAGGTCAGATCGGCACGGTTGTGCCTCCAAGACCGCGTGTTCTCGGCCGTCGTAAATGACCGGAGGATATGGCAGAATGTAGGAGAATGTACGTCACGTACGCTAACGGCTAATAGCGCGACGCCAGCGATCTGTATAATGCACTTGCGACAATATCAGATCGCAAAATAAATTATATATAGAGTATTGGAAAAAAAAAGATTCAACAAAAAAGAGTAAACTACTCGCAGAACTATTGACTGTAAGTAGGAAATGTCCAATCGACTTGATGACGCAAGATTGATCTTGTCGAAGATAAAAATATTTCTTCACTTTGATAATACGGAATATCATTTTTATAATCTTATATTGAATTTTTGGAAACCGTTCCCTATCTAGTATGTACTTAATTTTTTTGGTCTACATTGATCAAAGATTTTTTACTCACAAGCGTTTTGTGATCATTATTCACCTTTAAAGTAAAAAATTTTGATAATGTTTACTAAATGATTCTTTTTTAGGACATCTTGTAATTCTTGGTATTGTACATTTTTATTATTATATTTACAGCTAATTGTACGAGAAAGAGAAAATAATCTATCTATAAAAAAATTTATATATATCATCATGGATGTAATTTTGCGTTGTTACACTAATTACTAGCGTGAAAGTACACACGAATGCCGTGACGTTAATGTTAATCCGTTCTAGTCAAAATTCTTCCATACGATAATGAAGTAAGAACAAGGGCAACGATAGGAGATTACAGCAGGAGAAGAAGAAGCTGTGGCACGTGACCCCGAAGAACACCAGAGTCAACTCGCTTAAGTAGCCGAGTTCTGCTCTTTGACCCAGCCGACAATTTCGAATTATGTCTCTCAGAGGGAGAGCGAGGGAGAGGAAAAGAGGAGAAGGAGAGAGCGGATATACTACAGTCAGAATCAGAAACCGTCCTCCCCTCTTCTTGCGGCGCGAAGGTAACGTTCATTCGCAACTTCTCGTATCTAAGGCGACCGGAATGCTAATCCGGTGTCGCTCGTGGCTTTGCCGTAATTAGTCAGGATGAGGTGGTTCGAGAGCCAGCGCGCGCGCGCGAACGTGTACTTTATCTATAACTCATTGAATAGAACCGGCGCGCTAAGAAGGCTCGGTAATCCCAAGCGAGTTATCTCATCGAATTGTTCGTAATAGCCCAATCGACTATTACGCGCTCGGTAGACAGGTTTTTTTTTCTCCTAATTTAGTCGTCATTCCACGCACTGCCAATAGACGAGCTCGGTTACAATGTAACGACTTATTTGAGGGTTCGTAAATTATGCTGTAAACAGTTGCTGTAAACAGTTTCCAACATTGGAGAAATCTGCAGAAAATTTGTGTACCTTTGAATAGAGCTAGTTTTATTTTTTCATCTAAAATCTCCTATTTCAAATTAGATCCAATGATCGTCACTAAAAATTTTATATCAATATTTAAAAATCTGAATGTCTCGTCAAAACGTAAGAGAGTGCAAAGTGTATGAAGTGTGTAAAAAAAAGGCTGTGTTTAACAGAAAAAGCAGCTTTGCAACTGAGAATGTGATTGATTTATACATTTAGATCCAGTGAGAAACTAAGAGCAAGATTATGTTAAAGAATTTTACGACAGTTGCAAAGCTGCTTTTTCTGCTGAACGCAGCCAATTATAAGAGGAAACAATATCTGCTTATTCTGTGTCAACATTGCGATATGAATCCTTCTGTACATTATATTGCGATTGTAATTCTTTGTTCCTTTATGGATTATATATAATATTGCAGTACAATAAAAAAATAGTTTAATTTAACGAGTTAAATGCAAAAGTCTATCTTTACAAAATATTCTAAAGAAAGGAATATCTTGGTGGAGGATCATTTCGCGACCTCGCGAGAGCGACTCGTGCCCAGCGGAGAATCGCTGGGGTCTACAACATGCGTAGTTGTACTTTACTGAGGAAGACAAATGATCTACTCGAACGCGAGACAGTTAGCGTACGGCGAGAGGCGTTGGCTACGAAGAAGCGCCTCTTGGTTCCAAGTCTGCCCCCGGGGCAGGCCGACTCATTCGCTTGATCTCCATTGCCATTATGATATTAATGAAATGCCGCTAAAAAGGTGTGTTTGCTCGGTAACGTGAGGCCAGGGGTGGGAGACGGCGAGATAGATGTTAAGCCCACGTAGAACAGTCTTACCCGATATGGCGCGCAACGCTTGTGACTATGCCACCGCCATGGTGATTCGTGTTGTCGTAGTTGTTTCCGTCGCTAGTCGTTGTCATCGTCATCGCGTCTCTTATTATCGTCGTCATAGTCGACGTTGACATCGTCACAGCCTTCGACGTCGTCATCGACATTGGCCATCGTCGACTTCCGCCGACACCATATTTGACAATCTTTAATGGATACCATCATCGACTTTAACTCTAACTTTTCGGTTACCGATCAATCGTTTCTTGCTTTCCCATCATTCGCTCATTATATTTTTCACGATAATTCAAGAATTTATATCCTGGATCGTGTAGTCAGCTTTGCATATTTTGTTGAGGGTAAACTGACTTCAAAAGCTGAACAGCTACTGCCCATTTCCACTCGGAGAACGAAATAGGTTCAAGCTACGAGGTCGACGACCTCTGAATCCTTTGTCGAATGGCGATTCCGTGGACTTTCATCCCGGTCCATCGTCCATCCATGGTCCTTCCCGATCCCCGTACGTTTCGATCTATCACTAAAAATCATTGATGAACGTGAAACTTTTATTGTTTCCTTTTTTTGGCACTGTTCTGCCGTGACTCCTTGCGTTGTGTCACCGATCGATTAGGTGTCTTCCGGCACGCGCGTGCAAAAAGCAAGAAAGGAGAGAGATAAAGGAGATAAACTCGGACCATAGAAAGCGGAGGAGTGGAATTCACGGGGATAAAAGAAGAGAGAAGGAGATGAGAGAAAAGAAGACATGCTTGGAAAGAGAGATGGGAGAAAGAGTCTCTCTCTCTCTCTCTCTCTCTCTCTCTCAGTTTCCATCTCTTTTCTCCTTTCTCTCTTTCTCTTGCATGGGGGTGCGCCCACGCCGGTGACGTCACCCGGCGAACGTCGGTTGTGGTACCGGCGATGAACGCGTTGGTGTTCAAACGTTCGGGGCACTGAGAAAGAGGAAAGATTGACGAGACAGAGACGCTATCGTATACCTCGAGGAAGGGAACGTGGAGCCGGTCGTCGGTACCAAAGGGAGGGATAGCCGGATGGAGAGAGGACACCGCGAGATGTACCAGGTTCGGATCGGGGAACGGGGGAAATACGGCGCGCGAGAAGGTATATACACGAGAAGAGGGAAGACATCCTTTGCACGCGAAGGGTGGCGGGGGAAAGGAATGAATGGAGATTGCAGACCACGCGGGAGAGACGAATGGCCCGGAACCCGTGGAAGAAACGGGGGCGAGACAAGGGCGAGAGAGGAGGGAGAGAGAACCCGCGAGAGGAAGCGTGACGACGCTGCCGTTTGAATCTCGTCATCGCATCGCCCGGGCCGACGGCGCGGCGTAACGTCGCGGGGAATCGAACGCAAGCGCGAGCGCGAGCGCGAGCGCGCGACACGACGCGCCAACGACATCACAAACCGCCTCTGATCGGCGAGAGGGTTCCTCTCCTCTCCGCGTCTCTTCGCCCGCGTGAGTGCACGAGCGCGCGAACGTGCGAGCGCGCTCTCCAGGCACCCGACAGCTTCGCGCGCGAGCCACGCTTTATTAGTCTAGCGCGGGCCATCGCTGAACCCCTTTAGTCGCTTCTCTACGCTTCTCTCCGCCTTGTCTCGCCTTCGTCGCCTCGCCCGGTCTCGCCTTCGTCGCCACGGGTTTCTCTCCTCAAGTCCTCCTCACCTCGCACCGCGCACCGCCATTGGCCATCGGCCATCGGATCAACGAGAGGATCGACGAGAGGATCGACGAGAGGACCATAGACGCGAGTCAGCCTAAGCGTGATAATAGGAGCCGGCGCGTGAGGACAGTGCGACGGGATTCGCGAAAGAGAAGAAGGAGCCGAAGGCGCGCGAGAAGGAAGAGAATCGAAGGTGGGGCCAACGTGTCAAAGAGAGCGGAAGGTCGATGCGCTGGAGGAACACGAAGGAAGAGCAAGAGAGCGGTATCCTCCGGTGATACAGTGCGACCAGCACTCGTACCGGTACGTCGCGTTCGTTTATCGGCCACGCTCCGAGAACATCCTTTTCCGGCACGCTTCAAGCGATTCTAGTTCAACGCGATACCATTCGAGGGAGAGCGAGACCAAGTACCAATTTATTGGATAATTGCTCCAGAACAATTTAATGTCCAGCAAAGTTTCGCTCGCGTGACCATATACGGGTTCCACGTGCTCGAAAACATAATCAGGAACAGTTAGATGCATTGAGGAAGCGCACGCAATCGATTCGCAAACTCTCATACGGATACGGAATATATAACAGCAGATAAGAGTCCTTTGGCGTCTTATCCTCCCCGAGGACGTTAGCAATTGTTCGTGCTGAAGGATAGCGTGGATCACATGCTACAAATCCGCGTGTTCCACGTCCAATTTGCCTTACGATCGAGGAAATCACCGAATGTCTCTCAGCTCAAGTGTATTATCCGTTCGTTCTCGTGAAATTCTTACTGTGGCGCGAACTGAACTCCGTGCGGGAACGGGCGAATGACTGGAGTAATCCCGGGTAGCGAGGGTGTCTTAGCGGCGCCGTGACATGTACGTGCGTTCACCCACGTTCTCCACGGCATCGTCGTCGACGAAGGCACGCGAGTCGGCGGTGCGCGCGAGATTGGGCGCGAGGATCACGTGGATCGGCACCGCGACGACGACCGGCGACGGGACAGGTTGAAAAGATGCTGGCGCTCGCGATGCGCCGCGAACACACGACCGGGCGCAGCAATTACGAGCCCGCGAATCCGCTCGCGGGGTTCGAGCACCTCCAGCACAACAATGGCAATCCGTTCGCGGTGGTGCCCGCCGCCGCTGCCGCCGCCGTCGAGGGCCGGGCGCGCGATGCCAGGCCGGAGGCCGCCGAGGGCGAGCTGCAGGAGTTCGTGGACATTGCGCAAGTGCAACAGCTACTACAGCAGCAGCAGCAGCATCAACAGCAGCAGCAGCAGCAGCAGCAGCAACAGCAGCAGCAGCAGCATCACCATCATCATCATCACCAGCAACAGCAGCAGGCGACCGCGGCGGCTGCGTCCTGCATCTGGGGAGCGGTCTACCCACCGCCACCGCCCGCCCTGGGATATCATCATCTTCACCATCATCATCATCACGTGCCGCCGCCGTCAGGTAATGTCCGAGTACTTGCGACGAGCATTCTGAACAGTGTTACCAGAAGCAATAAGTTAATTGTAACAACTAAATGACAAAAATGTATCAGATTGAGTCAAAAGGTACCACAAATTTTTGTTTATCTCTTTCATTTGCTGTCTGCAATGTGGTACTAGGGTACCAATGTAATTAGAAATGTAGCAAATCTGGCAACACTGATTCTGAATGACGCGAAATCGAATGGAAGGTTCAAGGGAATGTTTTCTTTCTTCCTCCCCTCCCCCCCCCCCTTCTCTGAAGACCGCGAATATCTTCCACTTTGCCGCGAAGATTCAAAGTGGATTCGGAATTGTCTTTTCCGACGTTCTCCTTGCAATGATTTTTCTTGCAACGCCACGTGCATTGACAAACGCAAGAAACACAGTTTATGTCACTCTCGAGTCATTCGACGTTTCTTTCTATCCCTTTCTTTCCTTTTTGTCGCACTTTTCTTCTATCTATTAGCAGGAACACTAACTCGTACAGCTACTGGTATTAACACCGGTCCAAACACACTCCTCGCGCGACTGTATGTATGATAATCGATCTTTAAGAGTTTTAAGATCAGCACGACGAAACCTGTATTTCTAGACTAGCTATTAAATTTCTTGTCACCACGCGAATGTGGCTTGTGAGAGACCTTCGTGGACTTCGCGCGTTGTTGATAACGATAGAAATCAAACGCAAAGCTGAGATCACGGTTATCCGATCGCAACCGTTCAAACTTTCGTGAACGAAAACGTTATCGGTACCTTTGTATGATCGTAATTAATAATGCAAGCGTTTTAAAGAACATTTTTAAGGAGATTTTAGCTCTATTTCCTAATTAATAGACAATTTATTGAATATTTAATTCGTTGTAATGCCAGTAAATATAATCATTAGAATCCGACCGAAATTTTTTCCGAAAACAAACCTCATTACGTATCAATTTCGACTAAAACCATATAGCTCTTCTTTCTAAATATTAATTTTAATACGTGTAATTATTGTTTTAATAATTAAATTATGATGTTTACGAAGAAGAAGTACTTATATTCTTTGGTCAAAATTGACAACCGAAATTTCGGTTTCGATTGAAATTGACATGTAGCCGAGTGTTTTGATTCAGTTTCGGCAAAAGTTTCGGTCGGACTAATAATAATTGTTGATTTTAATATTAAATGTTTTTTAAATGACCAAATAAAAGTTATAAGATGCTCATTTGATGTACACGCATCATTCATTTGACAATATTCTTGCTTTTCTCCATTGAATGTGTTTACTTTGTAATTAATAACGATTTTTAAATTTGTCTTATATAAGTGTCTCAATTTAAAAGGAAATATCTTACAGGATAAAGTTACGCGTTTACCTGCAACATTTTATAAATTTAGAAATTAAATATTTTCAAAACGGTACGGTAAAAGTCAATGAAATTTTTTTAGATATTGTTAATACGATTAACTTTTGTATTTTATATACATATTATAGACTTGTCTTATATTTCAACGCGAGAATCTCCTTAAAAGTCATTAACGTCGATTATTTCCGGGAGGTGGGGGGGTGGGAGAATAATTACTTTTCCAATATCAGTATTGCAATTCATGCAATATTAGCCTGATATATCTCCAACGCACGTCAATGTTTACGCTAATGAATGCGCTTCTATAGGACCATCATTGTTAAAAAAATTAGAGTAAAACTCGCTACTCATTTTTCACTACCAAATTTTTCACTTAAAATTGCATAAATTGCAATCGACCCGATGCTACCAATTGAGCCATCCATTCGATATTTCGAAAAATATAAGAATTATTAACTAAATATTAAAATTAAGCAAGACATACTCACATTACTTTAGCTCGAACGCAACCCGTAGCTTGTATTCACTTAACCCATAATAGCAATTCTTAGAACGGATTATTTGCTGTTAAGTTCGTAATTATTAATTAAATTAATTCGTTTCTAACTAATTGCTGCAAATAGTGATATATATATATATCACGTAATGATATTGACAGAGAAAATAATAGAAGCAACTAACGAATTATCTGCTATACAGCCTTCTATACTATTAACCACGTTGAAAACAACAATATTATAACTCAGACATTTATAACTTTGCTACAAAACATAATAATAAAACAATAATTTGCTTTAATGTGCGAAAAATATCGACATGTGCTTCTCAATACGTCAATTTTGTCAGACGTCAAACGATGAATGTTTTATGATATTTGAATCTTTTACTTATACTCGATAAAGCGAAGACAATATTTAATAAGTATGATATACATTAATAAGTATGATATTTGTTATGATTATGTTTATACACATAAATCGCATATACAATTTTTTTGTTATCCAAATTGATTTCAATACAAATATGTATCTTCTCTTCTGTTTACTTATAAGAATTAATAGTATTTTGTAATATTTTAATATATACAACTCTTATACTTAAATATACAATAAATATACAATAAAACATACAATAAGTATAAATAACTAAGCATACAAAAAATAACAAAGTTATCAACGTTAATAAAATTTATAATAAATCCGCTATTGTTATTTCGAATTGATGGGATCGAAACCCATAAACCGATGGAAATTTTAAACAACATTACAGGAGAATATTGATTTGCTAGACATTAAATTATTAAATAAATTTAGAGAGAAATGATAGAGAGAATAGAAAGATCTACGAGTTTTATCGACGGCAAATACAGGCAAAATTTCAATTTATGTGGTATAACGAAATATATGTAAGAATACTTTAACAAATTCATTGTGTACACATATGTATATAAATATCATATACATAAACTTTCGGATTTAATATTAAAAATAATATAAAAATTAAATTCAATTCATATCTTAAAATATCGATAAGACTTCGAAATTACGTTCGAGATACAAGTTTATGCGCGATTTTAGATCTTGCCGTCGGATCTGGCTGTCATCATTGATAATCACGATTGCAAGATCGGTGATCTTGACGCGAATTGACTCAGAATCTTGTGATAACAACTATTGTATTAGATATATTTATTTTATAATATTTGTATAAATAATTTCATCGTCATAAAAAGCAATTTTTTAATTAATATTTATAATTTAACGGAAGACAAAGTTGTCACAAGCAATCTAACGTGTTAGAAACTTAACTGCCATTTAGGAATTCAACACGATTTCAACATTATAAAAAAAGACGAAATTTCGACTGTTATAATAAACACGAAAATTATCGTACAGAGCATTTGACAGAGAAAGAGAAAGAGAAATTTTAACTTTTAGAGAGAAATTTAGATTTTAAAGACACGCATTATCATTTAAAATATTCTTATATCATTTATCATTTGAAATATTCTTATATTTTGAGAATGTACTGATTTTTGAGAAACTTTTGATTGCCATGTTCTGTACATCGTATATTCTGTACAGACGGAATAATTTAATTCCACTCTTGGACAGGAAGATTATATGCTAAAAATAATAATTATTTCATAAATATATTTTTCTATGTCTAATATTTTCTAGACGGTGCCGCTTGCGAAAAATAATACAAATATAAAAGGACGAAAGGGAGAAAAAGCGCGCGTATTGAGTCGCTCAACACGAGCCGAGAAAGATATTGAAGAACCGATAACTCTTAATTCCGCGGGTCATCGGTAGTGCTGCTGAATTGGGCGTGTTACATCATCAGGTCAAGGGACCGAAACGCCTCTCATCGACGATTAAAACGATTAAAAGTTTGATAATAGCTGATTCTCATTTAAAGAATATCCAAAGCTTGCAGAGATTTATGTTTAATGTAGTCCTTTGTGTATGAAAATGTCTTCATCAACATTACATTTTTGCTTTAATGCTTCAAAGTGCTGCTTACGCGGATTTCGTGTGCGAGAGAAATCTTTTTCTCTCATTCGCGTATGCACGCAATGAATTAAAGCACACACTTTGTGTAGGTCATTATCTAAAGTGTCGTACCTTCGTATGGTAACGCATAGTAAATCGCATGTACACGCCTGACATTTCGTTATTATTGTATGGATTCGTAAGACAGGAAATCGTACATCATACACGAACCCACAGTGGGCGGATAAAAGGGAACGAGTCACCTTCTCTCTTTCTCCTCTGTCTCTTTTTCTCTTTCTCTCTCTTTCTTTCTAGATGCTCGACTCTCATTGACGTCCTTTTAATAATGCTGGTTCTGCTCACACTCTCTCTTCTTTCTCTCGCAGAGTCGCGCATAAAAGTTCTTAACAGAAGGTATCTGTGCGCATTAATTTTTACGATACGTCACGTTGCGTTTAACCACAAAATTTCTTGACAACAGAAGTGTCTCCTTTAAATTCGAGGATGCTATAAAAATTCATCGTGATACAAATATAACTTTGTATATTAAACATTTAGGTATCGACTAAAAATGTTTTTTAAATTTAAAAAAATTACATTAGATATCTATCATATTACTTAATGTACTTTGAGTATAAATATATAATAAACATTAAATAATATGATAAAAAGTAACATGTTTTTTTTACAATAATATTACAATTTATGAAAGAGAAAAGATATTTATTCAATTATATGAGCAAATTAATCTGTACACCCGATGGGGGTATATATAGTTCTTATTGATTTATTCATTATTTCCTTTATTTATTCAAGATTTTTCTCGAAGAGTCCTTTTGTATGTATACATCAGTATGGTCGATGGGATAATAATCACAAAAATTGGCCCTTTTCTTATTATCAGTGATTTCTTGTGTCGTAAACATCTTCTCAAGAAGTCTTTTCAAAAATAATCCTCGAGAGAAAATAAATATGAAATTATATATATGATTTATTTAAGATAATTTACCAAGAAATATTCTGGAAGAATATTTTTAAGGATAATGTGGCTAATGTGGCACTATTACCAAATTAGCTATTATATATCATATATTATCTATATATCTTTAGATTAAAATACAATAAAACAATTGCAGGATAATATCGTTGCTTCATTATGCTTACATCGCGTGACATAGTACGGGCATATGCCGAATAGTCGTCACGAATTTATCGCATACGTCAAAGCTGACGTATATCCACCCTGACAATCGATCGTAAAACATAATAAAATTTTTATCGTAAACTAAATTACGTATATGATAACGTAAGAAGTGTAAAGTCGATATTGCGTCACAAGCGTCTTTATCAGGGTATAATCATGCGGCGCGATTAAAATGAGAGTCAACATTGGTCTTCGTGTAACACGAAATGTCACACCGATAATAATTATTTGATCAATTCTTGCAGATATCAGTAGCATAAAATCGATTAACGATATCATGAAATTCTTCAACAACTGCGAATAACACAATGCGCTACAAGACAGACTTTCTTTCAAGATAAAATGCGAATTTAAATTTGTAGCTATTGATGAGTCATTCTTTAATCCTCCATTTTGCAGTCTAAGTCTTTTTTTATATAAAGTTTTACTCTCAAATTTTTCCGATATTTTAGAAAGAGAAGGATACTTCTCTTTCTAAAATATCTTCTTAAAAAATCTATTTTTGGCAATGTAACAGAGATGTTGAAAAGTAATGGAATTTTTCACATTTTTTGAAAGCCTAAAATAATAAAACAGATTGCAGAAGGAGTAAAAATATGATTGCACAGACAGAGAAATAAGTAAATTAATATTAGTGAAATTTCTATCTGTTTTTATAGAAAGACATAACTAGCTTCCAAAAATTTCATCGCGATATAAACTTTGTGATATTAAATATTTATATATTGAAACTGATGTTTTTGAAATCAAAAAATTAAATAAATACATTAAATACGCGATAAGGTAATGCGATAAATAAAGTGTCTCTTTTTAATAGATTTAAAGAGAAAAATAATTCTTTAATTATATATGAGTTTCTATTGAGAAATTTTCATTCAATCAATTCTTTAAAAAAGAATTTCTGCACCATTAATTTAAGATCTGATAAAAGAGTAATTTTTTGATAAAAAAATATTTTTCAATTCGGATTTTTCTTACATATTAATTTTTTAAATGAAATTTAAAAAATGCATTTTATTTGAAAATTTTTTGTTGAGAACAATCGATAACAGGTGTATTATTTATGTCTTTGAGTGATCCAGATAATTGATGTCTTAGTATACCTGCTATTCCCATTCAACGGAGCGTAAAATCAGATACTTTAAGTAGCCCTTGCCACTGTATACACAATTGTTTCGCGTAGCATCATATAGCACTTTGCCTACTTGACATATTCTCTCTTGGATTACCTGAATAATCCAGCCTCTCAGAAGCCAAATTGATCAATTTTAAATAAAAAGTAAGAAAATTAATGAAAAAATTCAATTAGTGTCACGCGATTAATGTTACTCTCAAACAAGCTTATTTAAGGATGATTTATTTAAAAATTGTATGTATTTTTTAACAAAATAAAAAAAATATGAAAAAATTATAGATTGTTTTATATCGTACTTAAAAGTAATACAAAAGTTTGTCGGTAATTTAGAATTAAAAATTATTTCAATAAGGAGACACATTTTTAACAAATAATTAAGATAAAATAAAATTTTTATTCAAACTATAAAATAAACTGTTAAATGTTTAAATAGAGATCTTATTGAACTTATTATTTTATATGTACATTTTTAATAATAATAAGGAAATATAAATTTTTAAATCCAGTCACTTTTGCAGAGACTATATCCTTAAGAGAGAATGTACCATCACGAGAATGTTAGAATCGACGTGATCTTAAAACTCTCAAATACGATTATAAAAAATAAAAGGAAAAATAAAAGGTCGTGAAAGTTTATTTTATATCACTTAACAGTAATTTACGCAACTGACAAACTTTCTGAAGTAAGCAAATTGAGATATCATGAATAAATGATGTTGCTACACCGGTCCAAAATGCAGAACGCATTTATGAATACCTGTGCAATCGGATTTCATTTTTGATGCCGTAACAGTTGTGCGTATTCAAGAAATTTTCGGACGCATGTCGCGTATTCGGTCCACGTCATACGAATCGACGATAATATTACGAGTCCGGAACGCACCCTTGCAAACATAAGTGCCAATGACAGGCAGAAGGGTGTCGCGACGACGCGCCTGGCAGAAGAAAAAAATCGACCCGCTTACGTGCGCGATTTAACGATCCGTGTGGACTCATATGGAAAGTGTTATATTCAGCGGCCTTGCATGGGAATCGTCACGATAATCGCGGAACCAACACGTTGCTCCCATGTATTTTTACGCCATAGCTTCATGGATTTGTACGTCGGTGCGCTATAGCGTGATAAAAATACGCCAGCATGCGTGCGTGTTGGTGAGCTGTTATTGTCTATGAATGGCTCATAGACGTATGAAGCATCTACGTCAGCATCGACCGATAAGACTAAGCGGGAACAAGACGAAGGGGGTTAACTACGCGTTATACGTTAGCCATCGTTGACGTCCAAGTACACGGGCTATAGTGCGCGAGAAGGAGAGGATCCCAGAAATCGATAGGCCACGGTGCAAAAATAGTCTCGGGAGGATTGTCTGGGTGGACTTACGACCGTATCTCGTGTGAAACGCTCATTTCGGATCGATGCATCATTCTTGTTTCAGAAGTCGTGCTTCCAAGCGGATTTTTTTACGTCGACTTTCCGATAGAAGTGAACGAGAGTTCCTGCTAATTATCCAGGGTTGCCACAGACCTGGAAAACTGGGAAAACCGTGAAAAATCAAGGAAATTGAAATTAATCATGAAATTCGAGAAAAGTCAATCGGGAAAAATGTAAAAAAGTCTGGAATTTCAAAATTTACTCACAATTTCCTTAAACTGCTCCTATTCTAAATAATTGTTATAATTTTTTAAATATTATATCTGACGCTTATAGTTCAAAACTTGCGCACTTTAAACGATTTTAACAAAATAATTGAAATTTATATTTTATTCAGTATTTTTCAGTATTTAATCTCTCTTTTTCGTAAATGCATTCTTTTTTTCAAAATTTATTTTTTGCTGGCTTGAATTTGCACCCAAAATTTTACTATGCTACTAAGTTTTTTTGGCATTTTTAATAATATAGCTTTCCTATAATCCTTGAGTCTAGATGTTAAAATTTACATATTTTATATTAGTCATGGAAAATTTTCCATTTTCATCTGGAAAACCTAAAAAAAGTCAGGGAATTTTAAAACTCATTTTCTGTGGCAATCCTGTTATCATCTGTACAGAACGCTTCGAACTTTTATATTATAAGATTATACCCTTCATTTAAGAATTCTTCCACCATTCCAAATAAGTATTCTCTTGACAAGAAGTCATTCTGAGATCCAATCATTCTCTGTTACAAATGACTGAAAATGGATTCTCGTTTGGAAACTAAGGGTGCGGTCACAATCTCACTACAAATGTTTTGAACTACTTTGAAGCATTTGATTGAGCAATCAGGAGAAAGAATTTGACTAATTGATCAATTAAAGAATGTTTCCAAGCTTTTGTAGACATCACCACGTTGATCATGTCCTGCAGCTTGTACGCAAACGGGGACAAAATTCATTAAGCATATTTGACTTTATAGTACATTATGATCAAAATTCATTTTGAACTTAAAAAATAGCACAATATCTAATAATAAAAATTGAAAAGAATATTATCTATAAAAAAAAATATTTCTAAAAAAAGATCAAGTTCAAGAAAATCAGCATATAACGCTACTTTGTATATACGTGTATGTATAGAAACGCTATAAATTTGTAATATAAAAATAATTTTTATCTCGGTAATAACTTTGAAAATATCGGTTACAGCTTTCCGCGATAGAAAAAAGTAAAAAGCGTGCAATATCCTTTTTTGCTTCCTGATTTTATACGCGCGATTTCTTATCCTCTCTCTCTCTCTCTCTCTCTCTCTCTCCTTCTCTCTTTTCTCTCTCTTTTTCTTTCTATCTCTCCTTCTCTCTCTCCTATTTTATCATGCATCCACACTATTTTAAACATTATATTTTTAACAAAAATTTTATATAAAGTATCCACATCCGCGGTTCGTAAAGCAATTATATTTTTAGTCAGTTCAGACTCTCCCCTCTTACCACGTTAGCCTTGTCCTGACGTTATCACGGTTTATTAATATTTGCTTGCATTACGCTTTTGTAACTTCTTCACGTGGTAAATCTTTTTCCGCTACTCCGGTCATTATTAATAGAGAGTTGTTAAAAAAAAAAAGTGTACCAACATAGAGCGCCGACACCGCGCGCGAAACAAATTTATACCTTTTCACGCGTGAGCGTAACGCACGAGAAACATAGAGGCTGGGTGCCACAATCCCTCTCGGAAAAATCAAATTCTCGGGCATGCAGTACGACATAATGGTAGTTACAATCGTGATATCCCGGCCACGATGCGCGATCTTAGACGTATGTCCCTCGCGTAAGTGCTCATTGTAACAGAACTGCGCGTTAAAAGGTCGCGGAAACGAGGAAGTGCGATATAAATTGTAGTTAAAATGCATAGTTCTCCACGTGATAGTAAATTCGCGTCTACGCCTCCGCGCTAATAAATTTACTACTTTTTAGACCATCGAATGTCTCCGTTTTTAGAAAGTCCGTATCATTATATTACTTTTGGTCACTTCGCCGCCAAGTTCTTATCGAAAATCGCAACAGTCTATTCAATTTATATATATACATATATATATATATATATATATATATATATATAATTTTTTTCACAAATATATATTTTTTTACTAATATCACATCATACTTTACGATCCCTGACTTCATTCGTCCAATTTAATTCAGCTTTGACATTGACCATTACGTCGCTTGGATCTATCAATTCGATAATTGATACTTTGGTATTTATATAAGAATTATCAGAAAATCACGATTGTTTATTTTTCGTTCGAGCATTTTACACTGAGCAATATAAATTGTGCTTTTGTTCGGTAATTGCTTCGGCGATTTCATTCTAATGTATACGTGAGAAGAACTCGAGCCTCGTTCCATGAGCTTATGATAAATAGCATAGGTAATAGCCTGTAGCCAGTGATTTTAGAAGCGCCGCTGGTTAGTCATTAATATAACAGTAAAGAGAATTATTCTTTTTCCGCAATTCTCCCTTAGAACTCTGCATCTTTTATCGATTTAATATTTAATTCTCGATTCTCGATAAATCGAAGATATTTAAAAGATTACCTCCGATTTTCACCGTCTTGAAGAGTCATCGAGTCTTTAAGATCTTGAATGATCTTGAACGATCTTGTGGATCTTATCTCGTTAAGAGTTTCTTAATTAAATTACGCTCCCGTTGATCTGATGTAGATAATTCTACCGCGGCGACTGTCATAATCGGAAATAACGCTCTCATCATTGCAGTACAAGCTTCTGAAAGGTCGAAGTAAATGCTCGTATCTACCGGAAACGATCATTAATCAACGATCTCGGTAACGTGTCGCGCAAAAACGTGCGAAAGCCTCACGAGTCATCGCGAATCGTCGTGACTCACCGCTCGCGTAGCACCAAAGTACGTAATAGCGATCGCCGCGGTACAGAAGCGATTTAAAATACATCGCCTGCAGCGGCTGTTTCGCATAAACGGCGATACAAAGCGTGAGAAGCGTGTAGTTACTCGCACACTTCTTCGCGATACATTTATCACTGTGTTCCCTTGAAATCGTAGCCAATATGTTTTTTTAGTTTTCCAGATATCATGTTAAATTTTTAAATGGTACACATTGCTTTAAGTTGTAATTAATAGAAAGACCAGAGAGAAGAATGAGATAAAAACGGCGTCATTAAAGTCGTTGCACGTAATTTAACCTCCTTGTGTATATTATAACATACATCATATTTGAAGACATTAACCGTTGATATTATTTCATTCTACACTGAAAGAAAAGATTGGCTGCTACAGCAAATTAGATGATAAAATATGATATAGAATTTTTAATTGGCTGCTGCAATCAATTAAAAATGTTATGCCATATTCAGTCAATCTTTTCTTTCAGTGTATGTAAATCATCTGAGACCAGTACATAATAATATGCATGTTGGAAAAATAGTCAAAAGTTTGAAAAAAAGTTAATTTTTTAGATGTTTATTAAAATTTTTCTAAGATGAGCATCAATATTTTAAAATTGTTTATCAATTTAATTTGTGATATTACTACTCTAGTTTTGTTAGGATTATATCTTAAGACTGAAAATTAAATTCGACACGCAGTTTGTAGGATTAGATATGTAAGATATGTAGATTCACACCAAACTATTTAAGCACTAAAGATCCAGGTTGATTGTTTAGATTCTTTATATCCTACGTATTCGCACATTACAGTCTTAAAAGATACTTTATTTTTTTTTTTAGTACGAATCTTATTAAAGTGTTCTTAATAGAATTTAAAAAAGAATTCTTGATTCCATTAAAATTAAGTATGAAAGTTTAAGAATACAAACATAGAAATAAATATTAAAAATTATAAATAATGTATTATTGAATAAGACAAAATTGAATGATCGTTTTCATCAATGATTGTTTTCATCAATGTAAATAAACTTTAATTTCGGTTCAACTTACTCTTTGTCTCTTTCTAATTTTTAACTTAGAAAAACCTGGAAAAAAATGAATGATAAGTTGAATAGAGATTAAATTAATCTATATTGTTAAAAACAGAAACATAAGAATATTTAAATGGCAAAAACCGCGTTACTTCTATTAGATATTTATAAATTATTATTAATTATAAATAATTATTAAATAATTAACAATGTAATTAAAATTATATATTTGCAAAAAAATTACATTTAACACGAAGATCCGCTTAGATCGAAAAATAGAATTATTTCTATTAATTGAATTTATTTCTATTAAATAATTAACACTGATTCCGTCCTTTTAAATATCATACATACATATATAATTATACACTCAAACAGAAGATCCGCTTTAATCGTAGGAATAAACGTTTTCCTTTAAATCCACTAAATATGTTCCTTTTAAATCTGACTTTCCTCAAACGAATGTTCTATATAGATTATTCAGTTCCTTTATATTTCAAGTTTTTAAATAGGTATCTACTTTCGTGTACCAACAACTCACAGTGTGACGTTTAAAGCGCATCGTTTGAAAGGAATTCAGAATCGCGCGCATGCCAGAACATCTCGTATTGTTCACTTTTCGTAATTTTACGTACCAGCATCATCCCCGAAAACATTTTAATTTACACATCTCGCGTCAACATAGAATTTCCACGATCATCGATCGCGCCGTGATCGTGTTATCGCACGCGGATTCTTATTTATCTTCCGTACACGACCTGCGTCTCTCGCGCGTCGATCAATAAAAGATATACAACGCAGAAAGGAAGGCGGCGACAACCGAGCGAGAACGAGAGGCGACGCAACGTGATCGCGAGAGGACAAGCGACAGTAATCACTGCCAAAAATCTCGTATCATCGGTTGACTGACTCATCAGCAGCATAGGAAAATATTTGACGCTCGCCACACTAGTCATCCCGGGTATTTGGGGATGCTGGGTGGCTCAGGTGGTTGCGTGGCGGCTTGAAATAGCGTCGCTCGCCCGCGCAAAATCGCGTCGATTAGGGCCACGAATAGTGCGCGCCCACTACCTCGTCGAGAGCCATTGGTAAATTTAGAACATTTTGTTATGCCAGATCAACGTCGTTGGCGTGCGTCACTGTCTCTTTGCTCTCTCGTGTACGTGCACTGATTTTTACATAAAGTCGATTGGACACAATATAGTATTAACGCATATCACGCATGAGATCATCTCGTAGAGTAATCTTGTATGTGTTATTATGCAGTTGTATATTTTTGATTTTTATGCAGTTGCATATTTTTTTAGAAAGCAGATTGGAAAGAAAGAAATAGGAATTTATTTTATTAAGAAAACATTCTAAAAATATATTTATTTATGTGTATTTGCATGTTAGTGTATATTTTATATTTTGTTTATAAAACATCCGATGTCAAATTACACAGAAAATTAAAAATGAGACAATTTCTATATTATTATCTTATTAACCTGTGATCATTCTTTCGTGCGAAAAAAAACCAACACAAATAAGGAAAAAAAACCAAAATAATATTGACTCAATAATATTTTTGTGTCAATTTTTACAATTTCCAGTTCAAGCAAACTGCGCGCTAATTATTTGTCGTTAAATTAATAAAGTTATTAAATAAGTTAAACTGACTTGGATTAGCCTATAAATAATAAAAAAAAATAAAAGAGAGATCAATAATAGGTATGACGTATTCTTCAAGAGTATCGACTTATTTGGTAGTCTCATTAATTATAGGTTTGGTATCGCATTATCTGAAAGCAAAACCGTTGCTAGCATTTATTTCTTAATAGTTATAATTTCGTCATCAATAACATTATCTCCAGAATAGAAGAGAGAGAGAGAGAGAGAGAGAGAGAGAGAGAGAGATTTGGAGATTATCTATATTCTATATATAAATTAAATCGATATTTCAACATTATGTAAAGATCGAGAATGTATACATATGGAGAATAATATATATAGCAACTTGTATCTCACTTTGTGCAAATCTGACTGCGTATTGTCGCATATTTCTACTCGATTTCGATTATTAAAGAAACGCGCAGCTTGAGCTTTTTTACAGAATTATAATAAAGGCACACTCTTCTTATCAAAGAATGATCAAAAAAGGAAATAAAAAATGCGTCGAATAGGAGAAATGAGAGATATATAGCTAGATAGGGCATTTATTACCGTTCTAGAGCTGTGAAAGCCCTTTAAGAACAAATTAATACAAATGTGATATTGAGAACAGAGAAAATTACAAAAATTAAAGAACGTTAGTTACAAAAAAAAAGAAACGCTCAAGCATAATAAATTCAACAAAAATAAAATAAAATAAAATAAAATAAAAATAAACAAAATAGAATAAAAATTAAAGAAAATTGAAGAGAGAGAGAGAGAGAGAGAGAGAGAGAGAGAGAAAGAGAGAAAGAGAAGAAATACATAGAGAGCGGCGAGAAGGGGCCAAGGGGGCAAGAGACACCAAGAGAGCAAGACGGAGAGCAAGGGAAGGGAGAGGGGGAACGGGCGCGTGGCAGCGCGTGGTGCCAAATAGGGCATCAGGTGGTTGCGAGACGCCCGCGAGAAAAAGATCGTACGCGCGTGCGCGTATATACGTGACTGTAACCGGGCGCTCACGCACGCACGCACGCACGCACGCATGCAAGCACGCACTCACGGACGGACGGACGCACGCGTCCGCACAAATGGCACGCGTCTCTTACCCTCCCGAGGAGAGGTGCCGCAGGTCTGTCTCATGTATGGCAGACACGCGCGCTCACAGATGTTGAGAAGACAGGGGTAAAGAGTGAGAGAGAAAGAAGGAGAAAACCACCGTCCGGGGATAAAATTACTTTCTCCGTACGCGACGGATTTATATCGCTTTTACTGTGGATGACTACGTAACTATTTATACATATACATATATGCAATCGGCCAAACGCTGAGAGGCCACATTCTCGACGCTCTATTCGTCGTGATAGATCCAATAATAGCGGAGTAGACTAGTGAGAGAGAGAGAGAGAGAGAGGAGAGGGGAGAGGAGAGGGAGGGAAGGGAATAGCAGGTCCCTTGCTCCCCCGCGATCGATGGTCTCCTCCACGTCATCATATCGCGATACGTGCGGGATAGCGATCTGCGGAATTTCATTATCATGCCGCATGCCTTTCCTCAGCGGGCTTAGTTACCGATATAACGATAATGGCGGCAATTTGCGCGCCCCGCGCGTAAGTGAATACTTATTCTCTAGGACTTCGCGCATAATTGACAGTAATACAAGATAATTTACCGCGGTACACGGCTTACCATATTTGTCCCGGCTATGTACGAGCCGTTAATAATTTCGCACCGCCGCGCCGACAAGCGTGGTTATGACAGAAATAGTTATCAACATTGACGACCGGTGACAATTAAGTTTCGACACGCGATCCGTCGACCGATCCGGCCTGCTTATTTTAATTTACGATTAACTACACGCATCCGAAACGCCGAGTTCTTGTCGCCTATTCTTCTTCAACACGAGAAAGAAAAAAAAAGAGTAGAAAAGGAAACAGAAAAAAATTTCTCATCTGCGTTAGGTCGTCCAATTGGTGACAAGAGTCGCTCCTCGATATAATGTCAGATTGATCGCGCTCTATCCTCCGCTTCGCTTTTTCGCTCTCCTTAACGCCAGTTCGCGACTGTTCCTCCATCTTCCTCCGTCGCGTGCTCGCGCGCGTTCTCGAAAGTACCTCATACAGGGGGAGGGAGGGAGGGGGACAACAGTCGCGCGCCGCGAGTCTACGTCACGGCGCGCTACGTCACTAGTGAACGGGGTTGTGGAGCCGGCGGTGGAGCCGGGGGTGGAGGGGGAGGAAGCTCCCATGGTGGGACGCTAGTACGCGGAGGGAGATAGGGGAAGGTGGCGGCGCGCGAAGGGCAACTGGTGGGGGTGGGCAGGGGGAGGGGGGAGCAGAGGGGGAGAGGGGGATCGTTCAGATCTTACACTTCTACATGCATATATGCGATACTTGCGTACAGGATCTGCGTGCGTCGTACGTGTATTTAAATATACGCGCGTGTGTGTATCTTGAAGTCTCTTAAATACACATGTATACCCTGGCGTATATAAATATACGCGCATACATGTATAAAGACGTGTCCCGCGCGCACACACGCGTGCGTAGACAGTGGTCCGACCGGGCGGGGATTGGCTGGCGGTCTCGACTCCGCGCTTCCAAATATGGGACAGTCTCGGCGGTCCATTCATAAAACTACGGGGCGCGCCGTCGCTCGGCTCAGTTCGTGCGCGACCCCCACGCATCGCGCGTCCTTTAACAACGTCGCCGTGCACGAGCCAATACATATTCTCTCTCTCGGCTGAGCTATACACCTTTACTCGAAGGAGAGTCGCGTTCAAAGAAAGAAAGAAAGAAAAAAAAAGAAAAGCGAATCTGCGCGCGGTTTGAAAGAGAGACGGATAAACATGGATGGACAGAGAGAGAAAGAGGGAGAAAGATAGAGACGGGGAAAGAAAGAGAGAGAAAGAAGGAGAGAGAGAGGAAGAGAGAAAGAGTCGACGCGACGTAAAACGCGCGCGGCCACTCGCGCGCGCGCGAGCGCGCTCACGTTC
>NW_011627135.1:604491-643144 GCF_000204515.1 Acromyrmex echinatior | reverse complement strand
AGCGACGGCGACGGCGGGTGGCGGTTGCCGGACACAAGTCTTCTCTCGCCGCACGAATACTTTTGCCTCGCTTTCCGACGCGTATTCACATCGGCTCTCTCGGACGCGTCGCGTTCGAAACGTCCGGAAGGTGAGAAGAGGAGTGTAATATCTCGCGAGAGCGATACGCGTCCCGGACGTACACACGCGTACACCGGTCCCCACGATATATATCGTTGTTCATAATAGTCTATCCTCCTCATCGTTCGCGAGGTGAAAACAAGTACGGTGGTACCAGATCGAATTGACCGATCGACGAAATATCTATGCGTATTCAAGACAGCTGCAACGGTCCTACACACGCGTAAGCTTCCTTGACGAACACGGTGGTGGTAAAAATTGGTGTCGGTGATGGTGATTACTAGTGGTCGGTGGTGGTCCATTCTGCGACGTGGTGTTACCGGCCACGGCCGGTGGCATCTATCGAGGTAGAAAAAAAAAGAAAGCCAAGGCGGGAAAGAAGACAGCTCTTTTTCTCGCGTCAAACCGGCGCGCGGACGGTTCGATTGAGTTAACCAAGGGCGCGCGCCACGCGATCGAGCAAGAAAGAGAGAAACGTCACACATACTTAATCATTACTAATCCTACTAGCTGAAAGGAGTAGAGTGACGGATCGATTCCTTTGATAGATCGGGAGAATATTAACGCATTATTCACACATCTTTAACACGCGCACTATTTACATTGGGAGAAAGAGAGAGAGAGAGAGGGAGAGAGAGAGAGGGAGAGAGAAAGAGAGAGAGAGAAAGAGAGAGAGATACTTAATTGCTCTCGGAATAATAATACTTGGAGTGATCGAGGATTGCGGCAGTAATTTTAATCATAATAATTACGTTGAACGATACAACCGCAGGCGAGGACACGCAGTGCGGCACCGAGGATTCTGCCATCGCCCAGGGAGGCGACCAGCTCCAGAGGATGACTATGGACGGCGTAGAGGTGGTGGGCTCGCAGCCGCACGCGGCCACCAGCCCGTTTCTGCTCTCCTCACCACCACTGGGTCATCATCATCATCATCATCACGCGACGTTCAATCTGCCGGTGCAGCTTAGCTTCGACGCGTGTTTACCGTACAACGCGGCCTCCTCGTCCAGCTCGGTCACTTGCGGCGTCAGCGGGACATCTGTGAACGCGACCTGCACGAATTCGTCCTCTACCAGCTGCGGCAAAACAAACACGCCGCAGCTCTCCCTGTCCACAAACGTGCCGTTACATATGCAACTTCAAATCAGCTCAACAACCCCCACGGAACACAATCATGAACGGCATCATCAGCATCATCATCGATTGGACGATCATCATCAGCATCAGCTGCACCCCAATGCCTCGTCACCGTCCACCGATATCGCGGACGGCAAGCGGCACCGGCAACCTGACGACGATGACAAGAGTTGCATCAGGAATTGCAGGAGCGATATACATGATACGAACGATAAGGATAAGCCCGGCGACTTGAACACGCCGGTTACCACCAGCAGCGACCTACCGTCTTTCTTCGGGCCCTCCGCGCTTGTCGAACCGCCACCAATCTCAGGTACCTACAATCAGCTAATCCTTAAGATGAGAATCGAGAGATCGAGAGAGAGAGAGAGAGAGAGAGAGAGGGGGGCGGGGGAGAAACAGAGACAATCCTCTCGTTTCTCTTAACGCAGCTTTATTCGAATATCTACTTCTTCATCGTTAGGACTTTATTTACTCCGAATGCGTTTCGTTGGTGATGTAACGCAACAAAGAGAGATAATGTAATATACTATATGCGATCATTGTTGTATAGTTGAGGCTCTCAGGACCGATTGGATACAATCTGTATCCTTCGTGATTCGGCGAACATTAACAGGATTACATGGGCGAAAACACGGCGCTCATTGAATACGTACTGTTTCGCTTTCGTCGACCTTTCGCTTTCTATACGTTCGCGAACTCCTCGCGTTCCTCGATGCCTGGTCGTTAACATCTGCATCATTCGCGGGAAAATTTAGATATCGTCCAAAGTACTCGAGTACCGCACTCTCGGCGGTGCGCAAGCATCAGCCGGTATAGCGTCTGTGGCGAAGAGCCACGAGGCGTGTTACTGACGTTTATTACACTCGCCCGCGAAAACACGTAATATCGAAGGTCTGTCCGCCTGTCGCGGATCAATACCCAACGACCCCGACATTCAGAGACCCTCCTCTGCATCACCACCTCCTCTTCCTCGCCCGCCTCCTCCCACTATCCCTTCGGTTCGGTTCATTCATGCTTCCAGCCGTCCCCACCTCCGCCACCCTCAGTACCGTAATAACCCTCCCGATTATCGTACAGCTTTACAAAAGCGTTTGCTATATACCTTTTTATCTCCCGACATGCAAGCACGTATATTTAATAAAAGCGCAAACACACAATTACGATTCCTTCGTGTATTATTCCTCAGCGATATATCCGACAAGTTATATCGGGAAAACATTATCGGTAATTCGGTAAAATCTTTTTATATAAACAAAAATTGCACAGTATTGCATTTAATTTGTTTGTGATTTTGATGAGTACTTCCTCAACGCCAGTCAAACAATTATATGCGTATGAAAGGAAGTAACAATGCGCGGCAGGATGCAGACAAAAGATAGAGCCTTTGAGAGATAAAGTCACCCCCGTATCGCGTGTTTCTTCCTGTCGGTTCCCGGTACAAATACACACCCATTCGTTGCGTATATAGGACATGAAACATACGTACGATGACATGCACGTGGTACGTTTGAAATCGAGACTAAACGATGATTTTATCGGTGTTTCACACAGGCAGCCTGGCGAGCGAGGATCTCTCTCTAGAAGAGGCGACCGCGGAGGAAGACGAGAACGGCCCGTCCGCCGGTAGGGATCATCGGCATCATCACCATCAGGACGCGCGAAATGCCGTCACGTCGAACGCGCCTTCCTCGAGCAGTCCGCCGTCGCGCCACCACCAAACTCAGGACGAGGCGGATCGCTGTAACGCGCTGCAGAGTGGTGTAATTTTATACTCACCGCATTCCACGTCTACCGCGCCCGCGACGAGCGTGAATATCTGCAATGTACCGACGTTGACCTATCGCGGCGTCTTCACCACGACCTGTACGCAGTCCTCGCCTCTGAGCAATCTCCAGGGCGACCAGCAGCAGCAGCAACCGCAACAGCCGACGGGTCAGGAGCTGTGGGCACCGTTACCGTCACCAACCTTAACCTTGGCGGGCCAGCCGTTCCTTCACCCCAACCTACACTCGACCGCGTACAGCGGCGAGACCGTCGAATTGCTGCAGGTCGATTCGAAGCCACCCCCACCGCCTGGTTATCACGATACGGCGACCACCACCTCCACGACCTGGCTGACGGGTCACGAGGATGCTTACGATCCCGGTCTTCTCTCCCACCATCATTCTCACACTCATCACCAGGAGACAACGTTGAAGCAGGAGCCAACCGGCACCGGTTACACTCCAAATGTACAACAGCCGCAACAAGCTCAAACGCAAGCTCAACAACAACAACAACAACAGCAACAAGCGCCACCATCTGGCACCTGCGGTAACGCGGGAGTCCAGCTGGCCGAATACAATCCGAGCACATCAAAGGGTCATGAGATCCTTTCTCAGGTCTATCAGCAAAGCGCGATACCGCTCCGGTTGGTTCCCGTGAAACCGCGGAAGTATCCGAATCGACCGAGCAAAACGCCGGTCCACGAGCGGCCCTACGCCTGTCCGGTGGATGGTTGCGATCGCAGGTTCTCCCGTAGTGACGAGCTCACTCGGCACATACGTATTCACACCGGGCAGAAGCCGTTTCAATGTCGCATCTGCATGCGCTCGTTTTCGAGGAGTGATCACCTAACCACCCACGTGCGCACGCACACGGGTGAAAAACCCTTTTGCTGTGATCAGTGCGGCCGAAAGTTCGCCAGGAGCGACGAGAAGAAGCGTCACGCGAAGGTACATCTGAAGCAGAGGCTGAAACGCGAGGCGTCTCACGCTAATCCAAGAACCCATCACCAGAGCCACGCGTCGTCACCCTGCAATCAATGAATTCCATGACAACGATGTTGAAAAAAATCCCCTTTAACGTCTGAGATCTCATTACGTTTGTCACGTTCTGACAAGTTGTGATCTATGTCTCCCCGATTCTTATTTTCCTCTTCTTTCTTTCTTTCTTTCTCTCTCTCTCTCTCTCTCTCTCTCTCTCTCTTCTCTTCTCTTCTCTTCTCTTTCTCGATCATCGATCATCTTTTCTTTTCTGCACCTCTCATGATGACCGATGAAGAAATTGCGGAAATCTTTAGGCGGTCAAAACTGATCCGTCGCCGACTGATCCGTTATTTATCGTCGGTCTTCCATTATTTATCGTCGATCCTTTATAATTTATCTTAAAACATAGCTGGATACAAATTAATTGAGTCTTACGAACACAAAAATTCTTTGAAATTTCCGCTATCATATCTATAAATCATAAGAATAATAATAAACAATTTGCTCATTTCAAAAATTATCATGTGAATTAAAAAAGAAAGAATTAGATGTATATGCAATTTTTATCATTCGTGAGAGAACGATTAACTTCAAGTATTTTAAGACTAAACTCATAAGAATACGGTTTTCTCATTGTACAAAAATAATGTCTCTTGCGTCACAGCGAAAAATCGAAGTACTTAAAATATACTACAATCTGTGCGATCATTGAAAACGAACTCACAGTTGAATGGAAGCTATTACAATGAAATGGAAGTTAATCGTCCGATTATAAAAAAAAAATCCTGTTCTTAAAATAGAAAAATGACAGACATTATTATTCTGCTTTACATGTCTTCGTGTCTTAGCTTGTATCCAGATACGTACAAAATGTGAACTTTCTCTCTCTCTCTCTCTCTCTCTCTCTCTCTCTCTCTCTCGTTCGCTCTCCCCCTCCCTCACTCCTCGCAAGATATTCGGTGGCATCTATCTAGATGCCATTGAGCGTGGCGAGAGCATTTTCGTGCAATTGTATAACATGAAATCGATACCATCCGCAGCTTCCGGGAACTGTAGAGTGAAGCGGAAGATAGATAGAAATAGAGAGAGAGACAGGGAGAGAGATCGAAAAGGAGGGAGCGACGAGAGGAGGAATAAGGGTGGGATGAGGAGGAGCAATGCGTCTCATTGCATGCAAACGACTGTGAGAGAATGTAATGCTACGTAAAACGATGAAGTATTATATATCGACTCGTTCCATGGTCAATATGAGAGAAGCGGGACTCAATATTTAAGAGCATATATCTCGTCCCCTCTACCCCACTTCACTTCCCCGTTGAAAGCGCAATTTAAAAGACTCATGCGGTTCGAATGCAATTCCCAAGAAATTCATGTTTCCATGGATGGAGCTGTATATTTGTAGGTAGGTCTATCTTTCAAGGAAAGCGGGGCTGTTGACAAGGTTCGCGGCAACGGAAATAGAAATATTTTTTTATTGAGTATATATTTGTATATATAACTATTGATTCACACACTGAATCTCTCTCTCTCATAAACAGAAAATGGTCAAAACGAAAAGTATTTATTTTTTAAAAAGATTTTATGGAATTGCGTTAGAAGAGATATAGATGATAAAAAGGAAGAGAAAAAAAATTCCTCTCCTCATGTTGCGATAAAATGTTGTTGAGAAACTTAGTTTCGACGATTGTTAAATTTTTCCCGAAGCTACGTTTCCCTGCCGGTGAAATTGTGCAATATATTTTCGTGAATTTCCCCATATAATTTTCACGGGATATTGAATTTTGATTTTGTAGCAGCGATCGCTTTTCTTTCCTCTCCTCCTCCCCGTCCCCTTTTTTTTAACTATCTCGTTGCTCTTACATCTACGTTCTTGCATATTTCCTTCGTGCTCCGAACACGCTAAATCTCGGCTGTCTCCGTCAAATACTTCCAATTCTCAATCATTCTTTCGTTCCCTCCTCTCTTTCCTTCCTCCTTTCTCATTATTGTAAAAAAATTCCACGAAATAATTGTAATTAAACGTGATTATCGTTGTTGAAAGAAATATTTCATGTACATATGTATATAACTTATTATACATAATTGCTGTATGTATGTAAAATCTAACGTTCTCTTGCCATTTCCCGCCCTCTCCCCCCTCTGCTCCCGACCCCTTCTTTTCTTTTCTTCATTTCGCATTATTATCCCGTACGTGTATACATATATTTAGCAATTGTTAATGTTATGTATATGTTGCTCTATTTATTAACAAGATGACTATATCAAATGAATATATTGTTAAAGTTAAATAATTATTTTTATTATATTGTAATGACTATTCTGGCGTGCAATGCGTTGCAACAGTGACAGAAATGACATGGTATACCCAAGCTTATACGAATTATAAACGTAAAGTCGCATATGTACACGCACGCACACACACACACACACGCGCACGCGCACGCACACACACACGCGCACGCACACACACACACACACACACACACACACACACACACACACACATACACGCCATATGCGAACGCGATGATACGCACTACATAAATTGTAAACGCAATGTAATGCAAGCGCGTCCCCAAGAAAATACTTTTTTTACAGATAGTATTATCCTATCGCTAGATAAATTATATGTAATTATTATACATATTGCGCTCCGAGTGCAATGCACATAACAAAGCTCCCAGCTACCTGTATATTCGTGTTGTCATCATCGCTCCTGCATATGCTTCTCTTTGCAAAGCGGGTAACGCGAACAATCTTGCAACAATTATTAACAGAAATACAATTAACATTGACTCGAGGCCAAGTTGTTTTGATTATTTTCGTAACCCTTTCACAAGTTGTATACAAACTGTTAGAGAAGGAATTAAATGATCGGTGGATGCATTCCTTGAGCAATTTGAAGTCGATTTTTTCTCAGCCGAAATTTTATTATATATAAATTATCTAAACTTTAAATAAAAATTTTGTTATCCCAAAGTTCGCTCGAAGTTATGACTAGAATTATACTTATGTCCGAATCCTCTAAAAAATTTATTGTTTCTTAATGCACATAATTATCGACATATCAATATTTTACTTAAGAAGATTGTCGACTTTATGTTGATCAAGGAACATGCCGTCGAGTTTTTAAACACTTTAAAGCTTTCCTCGACACTCTGTGTAACAAACACGAAATGTATACAACAAGCTCACGGGGCATTAGTCCACGCACGATCTTAAGCATTCCGATAGTATTAAGGCAAACTAACGTGAAAATTCTCAAATTCGCAACATCAAATTGATTGATTTGGAATAAAGTTTGGATTCAATTATAAGATGTCAAATAAAAATATCATTTGTAAAACTTTGTGTCTTTAACTTGAACCATCTATAAAAAAGGATAAAAAGCTGAATATTCTAGTTAAAAGGTAAAATATAGTTTCCCTTAATAAAAATATCGATAAATACATTTTTCAAGTATTCAATTATAGAAAGAATTTTTATTACACCGTTAATACGCAAATAAGAAGCTGAATATTCAATTTCACAAAAGGTAAAACAATTTTCCTTAAAAAGAATAAAAAACTGAATATTCTATTCAAAGGATAAAATATAGTTTCCCTTAATAAAAAATATCGATAAATAAATTTTACAAATATTCAGTTATAAAAGAAATTTTGATAGATTACCCCGTTAAATAATACGTAAATAATAAGATTTTGTTATCCAGTTAATATTTCAAGCAAATTTTATATAATTTCAATCGGAAGAAGAAGCAGTTGCTCATTTGATATTCAAATTTGAAAGCGAGAAAATTTAATAAAATTTTCATGAACAGAAATTATTTCGCTGTTGAGCACACGCGTCAGCACGTGCGAACATACATATATATCCACATATATGTTTCGCTAAAGAAAATGTCAGAGTCTGTTTCTGATAAAAATTTAATGGAGATTTAATTAAACCAACAAATTTAGCCACGATCGTGATAGAATCGCGAAAATTAAACCGTTAAGTGAGAACCACCGTGCGCGTTCGAAACGTTCAAATGGTCCAGTTATGAGGATGAGGACACGAAAGGTTCTCATTGACGGATCCAAAAAGAACAATATTTAAAAAAGGTCATTTTTCGCCCACTAATAGAAACGTAAAAAACACAGCAAATCTGATAGATTTTGATTTGTTGAACACGATAGTGTTATTGGTTCCCTTAAAAATGTGAGGAACATTATTTTTCAGATGAAAGTCCTACTTTTTAGCTAAAATAAGGACTTTAACTTGAAAAATAAGAATGTTCTCCGAATTTTCAATGAAAACTAATAGCACCATTGTGTGCAGCTGATTGAAATTTATAAAATTCACTGTGTATTTTTTAAGTTTCTATTAATAGGCAAAAAATGGCCTTTTTTAACATTTATTCTTTGTCAGGAAAAGGTTATTGGTACGCCGTAAGCATTTTGTTTTAAGGGCAAATATTAAAAACAGAATATAAAGTTATTATTTAAATGATTGCATTGAAAAATATTATTTAAATGTATAATTCATAAAATTATTTATTTAAAATTATATTAATACAGGAAAAGTATATAATAAAACCTATATGTTTTTATATGTAGAAGTCTTTTAAATTAAAAAATATTTTTGAAATATTAAGATTGTAATTAAGCATTTCAAAAATATTAAAAATTACGTAACATTTTGCTATAAATATTTTGAAAAAAAGAAGAAGACTTCAAGGAGGGACTATGGCTCCCATGGCCCCCTTCGTAGATCCGCCAGTGAAGGCGTTACCTCAATCTCTACGTTGTTACAAAAGCATCTTTTCAGCGGAAATACATGCGACATCCGCTATCGTAACGCAGACAATTGTTTCGCGGTTTGAATTCAACGCGATCGATCTCTCGCGTTCCGGACATCTTGCACGGTTTTGGTCTCGACTCGGTAGCACGCCCGTAAAAAGAGAGAAAGAGAGAAAGAGAGAGAAAACGGGTGATATAGTCGCTACGTATATATAGGTATACAGGCACCTACATAAGAAAGACAGTGCACGAGCGACAGTGGGCACGAGTGAAGCTGAGAGCACGTCTATAAATAGGACCGAGAGCGAGATGAAGCCTCCTCTGCACTTCGCGGTATACCTTCCGCTGCTCTCCGTCTCACCGCGAGAAATCCCTCCGAGTGCTCTCTTCCTTTTTTCCCTTCTCCTTTTCTCTCTTTCTGTGTTTTGCCTGCCTTTCTCCGCGTCTTCCTTAACATCTCGCGCGCATCCTCTTCTTTCTTTATCTTAATAGATGTCTGTCTCGGCTTGGGGACAGTTGGGACAGTTTCACTATTTTTTTTTGTCTTCTTTTATCACCTTTTCTTCTTAGTAAAATCTTTTTTTTTGTGGAACGAACGTAAAACCTAACGAAAAGATATTTTTCGTCACAGACAAATCGAGACTGATAAATCGGGCCTTCAATCATATATGATCGACATTTCGGATAAAGGTAAATCGTCAGATATTTTAATAATAACAAAATCTTTCCTTCGATTTGAAATCTAAACACCTGTTGTCTTGCAGGACGAGCGAAGATTGGAACTTTCCAGGATATTCTCTGCTATCCGGAATTGAAACAATTCCATCGATTATTCGTTAAATAGCAAAGTATAGGGTAGCATTGCACGATTTTACACCACGATTTCGGGACAGGAGTAATATAATTCCCAGTATTACACGGACCGGTCGAGTTCTATGATATTTTCCAGAATTAGCGTGTGTTGATATTAAAGTGAAAAATCCCGACGGTGAGCGGCAAGGGAGAAGAGAAGAGTAAACCGGCCGGGGTGTCGTTACTCCGGGTTGCGTCGCAGCTCGCAGCATCCGCGAAGGCTCCGCTAGGGGTTAGGGTCACGTCACGGCGAACGGAACGGAACGGCGCGGTGCGGCGCGGTGCGGCACAGCGGGGGAAGCAGGAGAAAAAGAGTGTGAGAGAGAGAGAGAGAGAGAGAGAGAGAGAAAGGGAGAGACGGCGGGGAGAGTTCATTGAGCAACGGCACGTGTACGCGAGATAGAGAGTGCGGCTGCGATATGAGGTGGGATAAGAGGGTGGGAGGGAGTATGGCACTCGGCAGCCGCGACTCGAGCGGCAGCGGTAGGGCGAAAAGGGGTTGCCAAGCGACCATAACCGTGGGTTGCCCTTGGAGACTAGTTGCGTCACTGCAGCGTCGCATGACGTCACGCGACGCCACTGCCCTTGACCGTCGGGGATGACACTGGGGAGAGCGTCCTGGCGACCCTGCCTGCAACTCTATCACCCTTCCACCCTCCCGTCATTCACCCTGACACTGAGATACGCAGGGATTCAAGTCTATATATAGAAGCGGACTAAACGCACGCATACAGACGTACACACGAGAGCGTCAGAATACGCTATGCACGCTGATACGTACGCGACGCACGGCGGCTCATCTTTCGATTGGGACTCTCGCGCTGGAACGCAAACCAGCAGCCCCTGATACGCATCGCGTATCGCGATGTGTTTTGACACGCGACTCGAAATAGCGTCAGCTCACCTCTTGCCGTCGCTATTTTCAGAATTACGGTGCCGCACGGTTATTGTTACGTCGGCGAGATAGAGAAAGAGGGTGCCGGCGCGGCGGGTGCGACAAGCATTCGCGAAAGCCCTTGTCGGTAATCGATTGACGCGAGTTTACACATCGCGTGCAATATTTATAGAATGATGCGCGGGGCTTGTTTAACGTAATGCGGGCTCACTTAATGCAATTCCCACACTTGTCAATGACGGTAACCGCTTCATCCGTGACGACTTTTTCATTTTTTCTCATTATTTTTTTTTTCGCTTACTCTTCGTTATCATTCGTCCACGTCCGCGTTTCCAACCGGAGATTATAAAAACGCGCCGATTATCGAGAGTTTCTCAGTCTTTCCAGATTTTTAATAGATAACTTATTGACGAAAATTTTGGCTGATGAACGTAGGAATGGTGATTCTAAGCAATGAATTTTATTTTTTTTTAATTTAAATTAATTTGATAATACTAGGCTCAATTGAATAAACAACTAATTTAAGGAAGTTCTTCAGTTATTTCACATAATATAAGGATTTAATTAAACATTGAGAATAAATTTGTAATTAATGTAACATTCTGAATTTTTTCAGATTTTTTTGACCATATAGTTTTCTTTAAATAATTTTCTAAAATAGCTTGAATTTTTATCAGGAGGGTTTTAAGTAATTTAATTGTAAATAAAATATAAAAATTTTGAAGAGTTATATGGATATTAAAGAATGAAATTTAAAAAACATTTTGGAATTAAAAAAATAAAATTTTACCGTATCATTTTCATATAAGAATATGAAATGTTCATCAGTTTTCTTTATTTAAATATGACGTCACTAGTGAAAACATTAATTCTAGAACTTAATTAATTAATTTAATTAATTAATTCTAGAACTGTCAATATCTAAATTAAATTTAAATAATTAACTATAAACAATTTTTCTTTAACATTTTTCATTAAAATGTTCATTTTTATTATAAAGAAAATATTTTTTAATAACAAATTATAGTTTTACTGCTTAAATTTTATTCATTATTTATTTTTCAGATGGCAATGGCATAATTTTGTATTCTTTGTGCTCTCGTATTAAAATAAGAAAACTTACATGATGCCTTTTCAATTTTTTTCAAAAAGAGGCTATGAGCCGAAGTTAGGTGTTCATGTTATTATTAAGCAAATCTTGTCATATAAAAATGTTTCTTCTTTATTTTTTTTATTACAACAAATGCAAGGTACATAGAAAACTAAGGTTTCAATCAGGACGTGTTGAAACTGTTCTGCTCTCCTAATCGTTGTTTTCCCTAACTGGCGAGAAATTATCCCTTTCCTCTCGTCGTAATTATATTATAAAAAGTCAAGATAATAATGGCTATAATCAATCGCTTTACATAGTTACACAAAGGATATTGATTAATTACATATATAAATTAATCTAATTTCGAAGAATATATTCATACATCGAAAATCCATTGATAAAATTTAATAAAAATATGATTATATCGTTTAATTTCCATTCTTATGCAGTCTGCTGATCGAATAAACATTTCTGTATGGAAAAATATTTATATTTCACCGTACAGATAATATCTAATACACATTCCACAGGTGCACCTTCTATAAATATTAAAGATATTTAAAAACATGTTATTTACACGCGGCATCCTGCGAGAGTATAGAAATAACCGTAGAATATATTATAAAATGCGGACGTCAGTATCGGGTTGATGAATCAACATTCGTCAATTTCATACAAAGTATTTTACTTGTTTGCTTAAGTTGCATGTTTACTTAAGTAACAAGAATATCGAAACAAGAATAGCGAAAGGCAAAAGCCATTTTATATATCTAAATATAAATTTCAATTACAAAATTTTTAATAATATAACAATTAATAGAAATAATCCTATTTTTGGTCAAAGCGAATCTTAGTGTTTAATAATATTAAATGCAAATTTTGCAAATACATTATTTCAATTTTATAAACTGCGCGCCGATAAGGTTCGTCGTCGGACTTGAAACGCAATCACAAACTGAAGCTGAAATTAATATATGTAAATCTCAAATTAGATTAATCATCTTTTTAATAATTTTAATAATTTTTAATAATTTTAATAATAAAATTAATAGTCATCTCAAAAACCTTAAATAATAATTTATTACAAAAAATATTCCTCAGTCTGGATATGAATCTCAATTAATTAAATAACTTTTCAAATGTAAAATACATGCATTTAAAAAACAATTTTGCAGTTTTCAACATATCTCCCATGCAGGATTACTTCCGCCATGTAAATTATGCGATACCTATCAGCGGCGATGGATTATCTACCCACGCATAATTCATACTTATCTCGGCTATTTGATAAATATGTTGTAATACGAAAATGTTCATCAGATATCGCAATTATTTGGTGGATACATATATTTTACGCGTAAAATGTTCAGTAAAAAGAGAGCAAAGATTCTTTATCAAACTTCGTACGTTTATATTTCGGGAATTATTGGACATGTTAATTTTGATCGGATAGAAAGTACGCAAAATATCAAAATACATGTATTGTATTTCAAGCAAAAGCGTTATAATATTTCAAGCGCTTTGAAAGCACACCTTTGATATTTTTCTCGATTTTCGAAATACTTCTCGAAAAAAAAAATTATTTTGCGACACGTTTAATTTTATGATCTAATTCATTTCAAATGCCAGAGCTTTAACTGTTCGTTCCAATAAGCTTTAAGCTCTGACATTACATTTGTTAAACAATAAATTTTTCAAGCGTATTAATTGACTGTAGGATAGAGAAGTATTCGGATCTCTCTATCCTACAGCTAATAGACTTAAAAAAATTTGGCGTATGACGAAAATGGACAAATGTATTAGGTGTATCGAAAAGTTCCGTCCGTTTTTATGCAAAAAAAAAAGTATAATTATATTTAAGAAATAAGATGAAAATGTACATCAATCAAAATATTGTCCATCGTTAGCGATGACTTTTTCCCATTTTTTGGGTAGTAAGCGAATTCCGCGGCGAAAGAATGACTCATCTTTTGAGGCTATCCACTCAGAGACCCATTTTTCGACATCTTCATAAGAATTGAAGTGTTCCTCTGCAAGTGCGTATGCCATCGATCGAAACAAGTGATAGTCGGAAGGGGCACAGTCTGGTGAATAAGCCGCATGGGGTAGCACTTCCCAGCGAAGTGCTTCTAACATTTCCTTAACGAGTTTTGTGACACGAGGTCGAGCGTTGTCGTGAAGCAAGATCACTTTATGCTGTCTCGTTTCATATTCTGGTCGTTTTTCTTGTAATGCTCGGCTCAAACGGATAATTTGTTCTCTGGTAGAGATCCCCTGTGACTGTTTGACCAGATTTCAACAGCTCATGGTACACTACACCCTGTTGATCCCACCAAATACAGAGCATTGCCTTCTTTCTGTAGATATTCCGATTTGGCATCAATGTCGATGGTTGGCTTGGATCGCAAATGATTTTTCGGCGTTTGGGGTTATCGAAGTAGATCCACTTTTCATCACCAATCACAATTCGGTGCAAAAATCCCTTTCTTTGTTGCCTAGCAAGCAGAATTTCGCAGGTGGTTTTTCGTCTTTCAATGTCTCTTGGCTTCAGTTCATATGGGACCCATTTTCCTTCCTTGTAGATCTTTCCTAAGGTTTTCAAACGATCGGAAATAGCAGATTGAGAACAATTTAATGTTTCTGCAAGTTGTTTTTGCGTTTGACATGGGTCTTCATCCACCAATGCCTGCAATTCTTCGTCTTCAAATGCTTTTGGCCGTCCAGAACGCTCTTTGTCCTCCACATCAAAATCACCACTTTTAAAGCGTCGAAACCATTCTCTGCATGTTTTATCAGAAGGAGCACTATCACCATAAACTTCTACAAGCATTCGATGAGCTTCAGCTGCAGTTTTCTTCCATTTGAAGTAAAAGATTAACACTTCGCGCCAATGACGCTTATTTGGCTTAAATGTCGACATTTTTCGATGCGGTAAAAAGTAATGTTATTGATGTAAACATATACTTTTATATACTGAATTTTATTGACAGATGGTAAAACTAAAAAATTAAGCTTGGTTTAGACATTAGAATTATCGACAATTCTAGCTATAGCTACTCGTCGCTAGATGGACGGAACTTTTCGATACACCTAATAATATTGGCCTCATACATGTCCGTTCTAAACCATGAAACAGAAATAATTAGATGCGTTCGATTCCGAGACCCGAAAGTGACTTCATGTTAGCAAGCCGCGTAGAGATGGCGGTTCAGTATAACATTTCCGAATTAGATTTATCATAATTGTCAATTAAAATACTGAATTTATATTTGTATTGCTCAATTTAATTTTGTATAACATAATTTTCTAACACATCTAGTGCCAAAAAACCGCGGATACTTTTTAGATGACCCAATATATAGAAGTATCCAATAAAAAAGAACTAATCCGGAAATTAAATACCGAGTGTATCTACGCGCGTATTTTGGACAACTTAAACTCGTCAACTTTTAAACGCAGTTTCCTTTGAAATTAAAAAGTAAATATTTTCTTCTGTATTTATCTTCTTACTTGATTATATATAACATAACTTCGACATAAAATAAACAACATGTGTCGAAAGAATAGGGGGGAAATTAAAAAATGTATGTTTCATAGTTTTAATGTATATATCGAGATGGAATTGTGACGTAATTGGTGGCTTATAATATTATTTTAGATCCATATATCTGTTATTAAAATAACATTGTTTTGTATTATTTATATATATATATATGTATGTATGTGTATATATATATATTATATATATATATATATAAAGATATGAATAATAAACTGTATAACACTTGATTCATTTTGATACATTGAACATCGTATGACTAACATGAAGTGCGTTCCATTTAACGTTCATAATGCTTGCAAGCATCATTTCATTTTTTTCAAATGTTGAACAAGAATGAAATGATGCATCCGGGCATTGGGAACGTTAAATGGATTGCATCGTGGTAAAGGTTTGTTTCTTTCTCTCTCAAGATGATAGATATATAGTGAATGAATAAAAAACGAATAGTGTATACAAATATATTTTCTATTTACGTCATAGTAAATGTAAATGGAATGATTATTAGAATTTGACTTGCAATTCGATTTATAAAACAGTACAATGTCTTAAATATAATCCAAAGAGTCTTAAATAAAATGTTCACTTTCGTTATTCGTTCGTTGTTTATTCATTCACGTATAGTCGATTTAAGTAATTGTGTGTACATGGGTGGATTATAATACTGCACAGCCATCCGTGTACACAAAATTATATGAATTTTATATGCCAATTGAATATTTGCTGCCTCGTTGTAATATTGGTTTAAATCAGACAATCTGTTATGTTACATACTCTCAAGAGATTTTTTTTACAGTTCATCGTACTAAATTACAGTTAGGGCGAGAAATGGGAAGGGTTTGTTTCTCAAGCCACTTAAGTGCTTGAATGTTCTCCGATCCTTGTAGCAAAGGTTTTAAAACTTCCAAACATTTTACATGATAATTATTCAAATATTCGATCTGGAATAAGATAGGTCATGAAAAATATAATTGAAATATTTTTAAATAAAATAAGAAATATTTGGGAATGCGCATACCTCTTTGTCAGTAAGCATTGATACATCAAGCAGACTCGTTTGAATAGGGACAAGTGTCATGGTTTCAAATGTCAGAAAACCTCGGTTCTTATGATTATAAGGTGTCTTTGCAGGAACAACTAACTCAACATTCTCTAATCTGACACCAAACTTACCGTCTTCGTAATATCCTGGCTCTATTTTGAAAATATACAATGTTTTTTTTTTTATTGTTTCGATTACATAAACGATTACGTTTTATTTATATGTTTTTATCATACCATTTGATAAGAACATTCCTGGTTGTAAACCTGGATCATCCGGATGCGGCTTCCATGAGATACCAATCGGCTCTTCATGGACATTGAGATAAGATCCTACTCCGTGACCAGTACCGTGAAGATAATCAAGACTAAAGTTAATTCATAGTTAGATATAAAAGAGTTGAATTTTTTCGCATAAAATATGTTTTCTCATCACATTTTAATAAAAATCTTCGTACCCAACGCCCCATAAACTTTCACGCGCCAGTGTATCGAGGTAATTTCCTTTTGTTTTCAAAGGGAATACCATTGTCGATAGCCGGCATTGTCCTTTAAAAACTCTAGTGAAACATTCACGTTCGAAACTTGTGGATTCACCAAAATGTAATGTTCTCGTTACATCTGTTGTACCATCATGATACTGTGCACCAGAATCACAGAGATAAAGTTCTTTATCTGTAATAGGCACATCAGTCTCTGCCGTAGGTGCATAATGAATAACTGCTCCATGAGGACCGACAGATGATATAGTGGTAAAGCTTAATCCGACAAAATGAGCTTGTTCCCTTAGAAAAAAAATTAATTTCTTGTATCTACATTATCTACATTTTACATTGTAAAAAATGAGTTGCTTTATAAAAATATATTATACATAATCGACTTACTGTCTAAACTGTTCCAGCCGCGTCGCACCTGAAATTTCCGTAATCAATTCGTTTGTATTCTTGATCTTATCTTCTAGCCAAGCAAAATATTTTACAAGAGCGACAGAATCTCTCACATGCGCCGCTCTCATTCCAACTATTTCGGTAGCATTTTTTATCGATTTCATAACGCTAATAGGTGTAATATCCGTATGTTTTTGAATAGTGGCAACATCCGGGTGTAGCGCAAAGCTGGATTTATTGCTGATCCACATTTTATCTTTCTCGAATGAACACGACTGTACGAATGACTTCATGTAAACATGTATATCCTCGTAGGCGTGAAAGATTGGATCGACACCCTCGTTCTTCAGTTGCTCCAATGCTTCCTGGCTAAGCCTACTTCTATCTATAAAGATATGTACATCTTTCAGAGTGAGAATGACGTATGCAAGGAAGACAGGATTGAAAGGTATATCAGATCCCCTCCAATTTAGTAGATACGCAATTGCATCCAATGCAGTCACTACAAGTATCGTCGTGCCATTCTCTCGCATAGCATCGCGACACGCTTTTATTTTATCTCCTGCACTTCGACCCGAATATCGTAACAATTGTGGCAAAACTATGTTGGCTGTTGGTGCTGGCTGATCGTCACCCCATACTTTGTCCACCAAATTTTCAGAAAGTGGGATCAAATCGTGACCGGCATCGATTAAACTGTTCTGCAATCGTGTCCATTCCGTAAAACTTATTAGATTAGCGTCCGCTCCGACTACGGATTTTGATGGTAAATTTGTGGCGAGCCACGCAGTGATGGTAGGTGTATCCAGTAAACCTTCCCTCATCAAAGTCCATGCCTCTGGCGGATCTAACTCCGACATAGCTTGTTGGTAATATCTTCCATCAGTCCACAGCAATGCTGCGTCGTGCAATATGACTACCGTCCCATAGGAACCACGGAATCCACTGATAAAACATCGCCTCTGATCTCGCTCCGTCGAATATTCTGATTGATGTGCATCCTCTCCAGTGACGATCAGAGCCTGGATACCTTTTTTTCGAATGAGAGACCATCCACTTGGTTGAACATTCTTCATCAGCGCTCGAAGCTGTGTCAACTTCCAAAGCCCGTCCTTTTTTACCATCTTATACCACAAAGAATATTTTGTTACTTCTGAGTCCAATTTCATTCATACAACACAGTTCTCCAAAGGATGTCCTAAAGCCATCCTGAAGATCTAAAGATATCTCGTGGAGAACTGTGTTATATCTCTAATAATATCTCAGATAATACATACATATATATCTAAAAGATGTCATACAGATATCTTTTGGAACATACACAAATATTTCTATCAATGTAGATGAACTTTAATCTTGGTTTAACTTACTTTTATCTTTTTCTAATTCTAAGAATTAAAAAAGAATAAAGAATAAACTAAAACGAGATTTAAATTAATTTACATTGATACAAATATCTGTTTCTACCAACATAGTTTAATTTTAATCTTGAATCAACTAACTCTTTAGCTTTTTCTAATTCTAAAAATTAGAAAAAGATGATTAGCAAATTGAACCGATATTAAAATTAATCTACATTGATAGAATAACAAGTATAAAGTCCAATTCCAATAATCATAAGATCATATAACTTCAATCTCAATTTAACTTATTGTTTATCTTAGAATTAGAAGAAGATAAACTGAACCAAAATTAAAGTTAATCTTATATTGATGCAACCAAGCTTAAAAGATATCTAAAAACACATCATAAAGACACTATTGTCTCATATATCAACAAAATAAAATGATCAGAACAATCATAAAAAGCTTGTTCCTTACCTTGTGAAATATTATTCAAACACTAGCGTCACTCTATCGACGCATCTGTCACAATGTAAAGTAATAAGGATCCCTGTTATTTTCCAGAGAGAACCAAAAGGGAAATTACGGGTGCCACGTTATCTATTAATATCGCTAACACTCGACTTGTGTCGTCCTTTTGAAAGATCAGACTATCTTATCTTTATGATAAGAAAAAGTGATCGCGCATCGTATGCTTATAATAAATTCTTATCTTCTCGGATACAGACGCGTGGAAGATGCTCTTTCAGATAGAGATGCTCCGCTACACGGTCGACAACACGTATCCAGCTCCCGGAGCATCATACATATGTAGTTCAATGGCATGTGGTATTTCGACCGAGATTTCGACTTCGATACCTCGCCGCGTTGCCCACCCCCAATCGCGCGATATATCGAAGTAGGAGAGGAGGAACATCGACATGGTGCAACCAATCAGCATGCACTACGTCATCTTTCAAAATTTCATATCATCGATGTCACATTCTGTCCAATCGTTTCATTCAGTTTAGTTGGTTTTCTATATTGATTACAGTGATTCTGATCAACCGACAGCTGGGAAATTTTATTCTCTTAGCGATTTAGAAACTTGTTGTAATCAGATGTCTTCTTGAGGAAGATGCAGAAATGACAGCCGTGATCGTGGACCTGAGATACAAATGAAATTAGAACGTTGAAGGTATTTTTGTAGGTTAAAAAATCTGTTTTATCTACTGAACAAACAGCAGCAGTACGTACGAATTGCGCGCGATATTGCAATGTAATTGACGTTCTGCATTCATTTGATTGGATAATTATTTATATGAACAAATTTGTCACGAAGCTTTTTAAAATAATGTAACAAACTGCAAAGCTAGAAATTATTTTTTCGTACAACGATAAATTATTCAAGAATTCTCCGTTAATTTTATTCTATCATACAGATTTCTAATCTTAAAATGTAATCTCATAGTGGTACTTATAGTCCGATTTTATATTTAAATACGATCTTTAGATTTTAATGAATTATTTTGTTGACTAAAAGCAGAAATTTCAAATCACGATTAGATTCAATTAGATGATCTTAAATATAGAATTGGAATATAAATACTCACAATATAATCTCTTAAAAATCACTTCTAATTTCACTATTCTTTTTACAGGATCAACTGGATACTTTGATTGTTCACTCTTTTTTTTTATAAACGCAAAATATCGAATAAGTGCAGATTCAAGGAAACTTGAGAAGTAACATCACATGTTTATCCATATTGATAAAAAAATATGGATATCTAAAATTTACTCACAGGACAATCCTGTAGAGATGTGAAAGTTTGTTTTCGGCGTTTTGAAATTGATCCTCCTCATCGAACAATATATTGCATCATATCCTGTATCATGATGCGCCAAAGACGGCAGCAGGGCCTGCAGAATGGCATATTCTTGCTGTGTATGCAGGCTCTGAACTTTGGACTTGATAAAATACCACCTGCTACTCTAATTGGAATTATTGCACAGGTAAAATTTATCAAAAATTTGATATAATTTTGTTTTAATAATCTGGCTTCGCTCTATTTTGAGTTAATCTTTTTAGAATTAACACAGTTTACTCTAACTACACTTTGACTTGAATCTTTCTAATCGATTGCTATACAGTCTTTAGCTTTACAAGCTTTTACGAGCATCATCTATAGAATATAAATAAATTTTTCTCTTTCTAGACTTTACTGTACATGGGCCTGATACGGGTGTCATGGAACGCGGAAGATGTATGCATATCGGCTATTAAAATAATTAAGTACAAAAACTGGCGATCGTTCTTCCTTTCAAATTTCGAACACGGATCCGACATGCATCTATACTACAACATGCTTTCTTTTATTCTGAAAGGTTCTTACTTGGAGCCCATCTACGGAACGATGAATTTTGTACTTTTACTGGGTGTATTGTCTATCGGATGTAGCGCTATGTATGTATTCCTAGGATACATTCTGATGCAGTTAACAGGGGATTACGGATATTTCACGGCTTGCGCCATCGGTTTTTCTGCCACATTATTTGCATTGAAAGTCATTGCGCTGTGCGAAGAACGCGACAAATTACAAAATATCAATGGATTAATAGTACCAAGTAAAATAGCGGTTTGGCTCGAGTTAATATTGATACACCTGTTGGTCCCAAATTCTTCCTTTATCGGTCATCTGGGTGGTATTTTAGTTGGATGCTTATATTCTTATTCTTTTGTTGGCGAAAGGATCGACAACTTGATACATATGATAACTGGTACACCTATTATACATGAAGAACAATTTTATAGAAGGCGAAACAGGCTATTTACGTAACATTTTGTAATTTTCATCGATTCAACATATTTGCGGTTTTAATCTAACTTAATAAATGTATATACATTAAATCGAATTATATAAAAAAATTATACAAATAATTCGATGGAATACAACTAGAAATGAGAATTTATTTGTAAAGCTTCTGTGATCCTGAATAATAATTTATAATATGTTAATATATATTGTTGATTACAAATATTTTTATAAATGAATAATGATCATTTTTGTAATTATGGTTTATTTAAAATAAAATCTAAATGCCTATATTTGTATATTTTTTCTTATTACCGGCCATTAAATTCAAACCTTAAAGTATTAACATCTCATTCCGTGTGGTGTACATGAGTTATTTCTCAATTTATCCTTTTTAATTATTATTTTATTTATAAGATTTTTTAGATATATTTATTTGATTTTTGTAGGTATTATGTAGGTATTGTCAAATTTATAAATTTTATTAAACGTTAAATGTAACAAAAAAATTACAGATTATTTCATATAGTCACATATTGATGTAGAATAATGTTTTTATCTAATTTCAATCAATTCTTTAATAATTTATAATTAATTATAATGTTTGCAATGTAAGTAAAAACATCATGATGACTTTAATGAAAAGAAAAACTAATGAGATATTCAACTATTTTTAATATTTTATTATACATATATTATATAAAGATTTTACCTTCAACTTGTTTGTAAAATTTTGTGCAATTTATACAGTGTAATATTCGGTAAGCTAGAAGAGCTCTGCGCCATCGTGATTGAATTCACTAAAAATAAATATGGAAAGTGAATGATATTTTTATCAAGTACGAAAAACATTTACGTGTTTGTGAAAACTTACAGATTGATTTGTCAATTGGATATGGTATACCATAGAATATAAAATATGCACACATTTTAGCTAGAGATATAGTATCGGAGAATTGTACTTTTCCAGTTGTAAGATATTCTTTAAACACAGATTTTATATCTGAAAAGAAAAAAGTTAAATATAACAAAATTAACAATAAATTATTGGCATTTTTGTAATGCCATGCTTTAATAAATACCATGCTCCCATTTATCTAGAATAATCGACGTTTTCTGTTTAATTGCGAGCATACTTTCTATGCTGAGTAATGGATTTTCATCATCCGTGAAGTTGCTTTTCCTCGACATTTGTGACAAAAGAAGTTTTATTTGCCATATCGCAAAGCTGTTTGGTTGTTCTTCGATGATTTTTATACTTTTAATTATATGCAGCCATAACGGTATAAGACTTACTTTATCTTTTGTGATGCATTCGTACACAATTATTGCAAACATGTGAAGGAAATACTGTTCAAATTCTGGCATTTTGCATTGTACATCTGTAAATTTAAAGTTGTATTATTCGATGAAAAAATTATTTTGCGAAACGTACAAGCGAGAAAAATAAGAGAGCTAATATAGAAAAAGGAAATGTATCAATATAGAGAACTATTTGAAAAGATGTCATATATGATTCTCTTAATTTGTAAATTAGATAGTCTTAAATATAATGCCTTTTCATATAAAAAAATCTCGTATAATTTATAAACAAATTATATAAAATATATTATAGATCTACTAATCTTGAATTAAGCGTATATTAATCAAATTGTACCATTTTGTGACGAATATTTAATATTTTCTGGACGAATCATGCCTTTTTTTGACCATTGCAAAAAAGATGTCACTACATTCAATACAGTTTTATCATTTGTAAATGATGTAACATATTCTGGCCGCGCAGCCCATGCGATTGCATTTTCCGTTGTTAAAGTTTGAGCCACTAAGCTTCTAAAACCCTATAATAAATTGAAATAAAATACTCATCAATGACATTTGTAAGGATGTCTATATAACTAAATGAATAATCTTTAAGCTATTTCTTTAATAATAATGTTTTACATGAGGATCTTCCAAATACGATAAACAACCAGCTCTCTGTTTGATGCTTAAGAAATCATGTCTTTCCAACATGTTTTCTAATTGCTGCCAATTGTGATGTTTCAAAAATGTAATTTTCCAGTATCTCGAATCTTTTAATTCAATCTTCTTCAAGCTACATAACTGTGGTAATAAACAGGGCGCTTGTAAATTGATCTCTTGCCCTTCAGCTTCTTTGTCAGTTTCGAACGTTAAATGTATTATCGCGTAACAATACTGACCAGTATCTATGTCTCTCGGTAAGATAATACGTGGTTCAGCTGCTAATACGTATAAATGACGTAAAGCTTGTAAATGATACCTATTGAAGTAATAACACTGATTAGATACAAAAGATTTTAGAGTATTATCATCTAAAAAGTATGAAAAGAAAACTTTTTTAAAGCTTTTTTTATTGTGATAAAAATAGTTTTCATTCACAATTTTTTCTTTTTTACAAAAATTAAAGGATCATTATAAGAACAGTATTCACAAACCTATTGTCATTGCTATGGGTTGGAAACTTTGGGAAAAGCGAAATTATCAGAGCCGCCACTGAATTCGGGCTGTTAGAAAGTGTATATCTTCCACCACCCAAAAAAAGGAGACCGAGAGCCATGTGGGTTGCCAAATGAGATCCATATGTGACTACACCGCTGGTAAGTCCTACGCGAGTGCGTATGTGTCTGCATATCCTCATAATCTGCAAATTATCGTAAAATTTCATTGTTATATTTATGATTTTCTCTATATTGAGAAAAAAAGTTACTATTTTAATAATATATTAATTGTTTCTAAATGCGATCATGGGTTGTCTCGCAAATATTTATTAATTTAAACAAATAATATGTTTTAAATAATAAATAAGAATATGTTTTAAATTACAAGATTTTGTTGACGTGACTTACATATATTTAACTTAAATATAAAAATACTTGAACTATATATAAATAATCACTACGAACTAAACGTATTTAATCTAGAGTGCATTTACCTAATGTTAAACAAGGATAAATGATACATTATGCACATCATGCATGAAACGGAATGCACCCCTAGTTAACAACTTTTTTTCTTAGTATTTATGTAAAAAATATTTTTTTGAATGGACATTTAGATACAGATTGTCAATAAGTGCTTCTTGAGTGCTCATTATTAGAAAATATCAAGACTTACTTACATCTAAATTACCAGTACCCGCCATCACCACTGCGGTTGAAAGCAGAACAACATTTAAACACGTTTCAACGGTGGATTTGCCAGCCAATTCGGCTATAGTTTTGTGTGACAATGCCGTAAACATCTGAGCGTAATTATACAAAGTCTTGAAAGCGTTCTTATTAGCAGTACCTGCATACCTCAATCCTAGTGCCATGCAAGCACCAGCTATAATGTTGCAGTAGGCCTGGCTATAAATTATAACGATAAATAGCATAAATTTGTATATCAGATTAAGATGAATAGAGATTAAAAAATGCTTCTTTGAGAAAATATTTACTTGATAGTTTCCAAATCCACATTCTGCGTAACTTCCGGCGTAGGTTTCTGCAATCTATATTTATAAACGATATTCGGCACATGACTAGAAACCCATGTCTTAGTTGGCTCGATATCATCCCATAAAATCAATGACTTGGCGAGCACTCTTAACAACAGGAAATCTGGCCTTACAAATTCCAATAAATATTGTGTATCAGGTGGTTGCATCCATTCTGCTACTGCACGATTTCCAGTATTAAAGTACATTAATCCTAAAGCTATCGTTGCTCCCGGACTTGTTACGTCAATATTTATCGAATCACCTTCACGTATCTGATAACTGCAAACAAAGAAACAATTTATAAATTGAGAAAAATTGTACTTTGATTCTATTTCAAAAATGTGAAAGAAAATGTGCAGAAATTTATAGAATTTTTTACGGGAAAGGTTTTTATTAAAATTTAATTTTTATAAATTTATTTTAATTTTACATTCCCAAGCAAATTTTTTAAATTTAAATTGTTCAAAGAATTGTTCAATGAATTTTTAATTATAAAAATTTAATTATATAAATTATAAAAAAATTTATTATATTCCTTGTACCTAGGAGACTTGTATTTATCTTTCTGTGCTCCAGAAAATGGTCTTATGTGTCCACCAACCATATAATAATGTAAAGTATCAGGTATGCTCGCAGGTACATCCGTTCCGTCACCAGAGCCAAGTATGACTAGACCTAATGCTAATCCTGCCGCCAAGGAATACGATTCGCGATCTACACAATTCTTCATTTCGGGTCCTGGCGGCCTACCTATAAATATAAATCTATATATTAGCATTCATATTAGCAATATATGTATATATGTATATATTATACAGATAATTACCAATTTCAGATAATAAAGCATGCGAGATATGTCTATGCGCAGTTCCTTGATACACAAGGCCAACTCCCATTAGCGCCGCTACTTGGACATTTTGTTGTACATTTAATTCGATACTCGTCGGTGGTAAAAGTGTTTCCACGTGCAATGATAATAATTTAGTCATAGATACATTCATCGTGCCACGATGTGTTGCCGATAAGCCCAATAAAAGTCCAACACTAGTAGCTTCATGACAATCGGCTAAATATTCGTATGTACTTAAGGGAGCTAAGTTTTTCAGATGTCCGTTTAAACCAAGAGCCATCAAAAATCCCGAATGTTCTACACCGTATTCACCCTGTTGCTGTTTATTATACACTATCCATGTTGAGTCGATATTCGCAGCATCTGGATGAATGCATAAGCCTGCAGCTACTCCATTATGAAAAAGCGGCCACAGATTCATATTTGGAGGAACATCTATATGAGTTAACTCGACAGTAGTTCCACGAGGTGGTGCCTTGCCTAATGAAATAAAATAATTAATTAATCAATTAAAAGAATGAATTCAAATCGTGATATGCAATCATACCGGTTAAACATAATCGTGGAATGGGCAATTGTTCTGTTATCATCGGGGTGGAAGTTCTCAATGTAAACATGCCTCTAGCTACAGGTAATGCCATTGTTCTTGTACATAATGTGAGCAAGTGTCTTTCCTGCTCTTCTATGAATTCGTGATCGCTTACATTTGATCTTTGAACTATTGCTATCCTCATTGGTTTCGAGGAATTAAGCAACCTTCGTACCTCAGCAATTCTATGATCCTTACTAAATCGTAATTTCAATATCTATTGAATGAAATAGAGTTCAAATTATAAGCATTGTAAAAAATGTAGCTATATATTTAATGTAGAGATAGATAAATGCAGAAAATAACATAATCATTTACCATATCATCAAATTCCATGCCATCATCTTGTTCATCCTTTATTCCATAATCTCTCGTCTCACTATCAATATATTGCAATCTCGAAGAGGGTTTTAAATGCTTATCTAACACGGCTAAATCTTGGCGATCTATGAGTTCGTATGCGTGCACAGGCCAATTCGACGGTGGATTTTCTCTACATCTATGCATAACATCTTTTATCATCAAAGATATCGCAGGTGGCAATGTCTCGAGATCTTCTTTTCTCATATCTAGGATCAAAATATTATTTTTTATTTTTGGAAAAGGGATAATTTTCATAATACTTAATTGTTTGCTGCATTGTTTGCTTACCCATTTCGTGATATAATAATATTATTCTGTCCGTTGTTGGTTTCTCCAATTTCTTCAGTATCTCTTTGTCAAATTTGCTTCTGATTTCTTGAAAATCGATACGATTTCCAGCAGGTACAATTATTTTGATATATTTCTCCATTTCTAATATATCAATACGATTTTCATTTGCTATAAGAGCTGTTAGATATATTATATTTCTTGTTCTTGGATTAATGTAACTTAAATACGGAAATGCAGTCATGTCCGTTCCACTCAACATACTGTTTAACGTTTCAAATATACTTGGTGGTTTTCGAGGTATGTAACTTGGAATTGTTATTTTCTGTAAATCTGAGTCACTAATTTGAGATCTCATGTTTTTTAAAGAAGCCAACGAAGGTGAATCAAGATAGTAATGATGAGCATACATTTCGAATTTCAGATCTATGCTTAATTGATACAATAGCTGTCCGAGCAATGGCAAATTTTCCGATATAATGCTGTTTAATTTTAATTCTTCGTATAACAAATGAAGAGAAAATAAAATAAGTGGAAAATGTGGAAACAAGATAGCTTGTACATTTATTTTGCCAACGTTACTTGATTCTATGGCATTGAGAGACGTAATAAAACAAGGTACTATCTGACCCTTTAATACATTTGACATAAAAGTCCGAGAATTTTCATATTCGTTTGCATTTAACATATACACCCAATCACCAGTCGATCCACAATTGCTAGTTTTTTGCTTTTTGGGTAACATCATCTGTAAACTGGGTAATTCTGTACATTGATCTTTTTCATTATTTCGTATCACATCCAGTTTTTCCACATCATATCCCAATAATGTAAACAGAACTATAAGAAAGAGATCCCACTCTTGCGCCGGTGAAAAGTCTTGTGGGCCTGGGGCATTTCTAGCACCATACCATTTAACCAACAATTGCATCGCTAAGTCTCTTTGGAGAACATTTCGTAGTATATGTAAACATTTAGTAACTGTATAAAATATGTAACTTGAGTTAACTATATAACACATGTGTGAGAATAATTAATTTCAATTATTTGCAATCATTATTAATAAATTTATTTATTGATATACTAATGTTTCTCAGATTTAATATACTTACCTAAAGGCGACGTACTGGCAACAGGTATTGCTATACGAAAATATTGCTTGTTTCCGCACTCTACGGTTATCTCATTACCTACAGTTTCTTTCAAAGCGAGAAAACTTGTGTCCAGTAATGAATTTTCCAAAAGTATTGGCGGACGAGCACAATTACCACCTACAGGACTCAATAAATGTAAAGCTTCTTCAAATTTAATTTCGTGCGAGGCTGTACTCTGAGGAATCAAAGAACTCCGTCTCGGAAATGGAGATCCGAGCTTAGCATTACTATTTGATAAAAAGTAATTAGTGCCCGTAAAATTTGAAAGTATGCCGGATATATGTAATTTACCCACGCATGTAACTCCTGTGTATAATGTTATACCGTTTGACATATCTACAATTGCTATCATGTGCAAATTCTGGAAGAAATTATTTTTTATGTTATTATCAAGTTACATTAATCAATAAATATTTTATATTTCAAATAATATATATATATATATATATATATATATATAAAATGTTTTCCTTATTTTAAATATGCAAATAAATAATATATACTAACCGATAAATTAATAGCATCTTTAGCCACGATGTTCGTTACCATTCCGAAAATGATCTGTTGTTGTTTGTTAGTTTTTTCTAATCTCATTAGAGACAGTTGCGAACGATTTGGAATTAAATAGCCCAAATAATTCTGTCCAACAAGATCCGATGTTAAAAAAACCTTAGATGCACGACCACAAGTATCTCTAAAAAAAAATTAAAATAAAATTTTCCAATTTCTTCATTATTTAACAAATATTCTTAAATGTCTCCTTAAGCTTGGTGCAAACCGGGATAATATGTGTAACGTGAGATATGCGAATTACTTACTTGGATACACCAACATTCTCTGTCCATACATGTTCAAGACAGATCTCAGGATACAAAGGTTTGCTTGCAGTTGGAATATCTTTTAATCGGATGCTATTGTAACTGGGAGCTGGACTATATGTTTGATTTGAGCCAGTTATCATGACAGTTTGATGTAATCTGCTATGGTAAATATTTGAGTTTACAGGTGGTCCAAGTAGAGGGGACATAGCTACCGATTGCGTAGGTGATTGGCAGCGAGAAATGGTAGCCATCGAGCTTTGTGAACGTGAATGCTGTTGTTGAGGTGACGGTCCACCCGAATTAGTACTATAAGAGGTAGTACGCGATCCAAATGGAGTATTAGGCAATCCTAAACCAGAGTTATTTATTTGTAAGCTTGACACTCCTGCAACAAATACATTTCATTTATTTACATCAATTTTTCCTATCATTTACTTTGATCAAATTGTATAATTATAATTATTGTATAATTGTATTATTATATAATTGTTATTTAGCTTAACAAACGTCTCTATTTTCATTATGATATATTAATTAACTAAATTTAATTTTTTCATGTACATGCACATGTATATTTTCATTAAAATATGTGGATATTTCTTTACCAAAAAGGAAGGGACTTAGAGGACCCTTATTGAAACTTTTATTAGCAGATAAATTGCTGCCAACATTTAATGGCGACATCATTGAATGATTGAATAAACTCATCGTATCGTTACTTCCACAAACTATTTGGCATTCTTCGGCTGATGCTTTGCGTATTTTGTAAACCGAATGCAAACCTGTCTTCGTATTATATATCATAGCAAAAGATGGCTCTGAGTTAGTAAATATAATCTGCTGATTTGAGTCGTTCATGTACGACACAGACCCTAAAATATTTAGTTCAATTGTATAAGCAATAAAAATTAATTAAAACATTTCGTATAAGTCACGCAAATGCACGAGATATTTTTTACAATGCATGTTATTATTTGTATTTAATTTTATAAATAAACTATTTTATTTACCATGTTTAATAAGTAGAGGACAAATTTCATCTAACGGATGCATTAATGAAAAGGCCACTGGTAAATTATTATCATGTTGTGTTGGTAATCTGCTACTTTCAAATGATACATATCTGAAAATAAAATGCATGAACGTAAACACGATGCAATTCGAATTTTGTCAATTATCAATAAAATATAAGAATGTAGGATATAAATTATTGAATTTTGTTTAATTTTTAGATAAATTATATATACCTCGAATCTGTAATTGGCACTTGAGATTTTTCAAGTATAATCCCATATTTTGTCGGCCATACGGCAGAAACCTGTTATCAATTGATATATTTAAAATTATATGGCAAGTTAATATAAACTTTTATAATTCTTTCACATGAGCATTAAAAAATACATTAATGAAAGTACTTCCCATCACTTGTAAAACGCTACGAATTAATTCCAACACCTAATATAATAATTTTTTTGTAAATGACTTCTAATTCAAGGAACAACAATAATCATTTTTATGAATGTTAGTTAGCTTTGTCTTTAATAAGTTAAAATAAAATAAAATTCAATATTATCATAATAAAATTAAGTCCTTTTGATATTTGCTCTCATTTTAAACATTTCATTTTATGATTCGCTCAAAGATTACAATGCAAAAAAATACAATGTCATCACATGCATCTTCACTTTCGGCTACATATTTTATCTTTACAAAAAAGAAAAAAAGAAGTGCTTTACCTGAAATTGTAAAGCAGAAACATAGTCTTCGCCATTTTCTGTAAAAACTTTAAGAGTATATGAGTCTAGCAAGCAAATACATTCTATAGATTTCTCAATCGAATCGTTAGCTTCAGATTCTTTACTTTTGGTCAAGTGATCTGGGGTACTGGTATAAAAAGTACACCAAAGTGCATGCTTAATATCAGTTTCACATGTATAGGTTGCTTTGAGCACTCGAGTAGTTTGATTGCCTTTACAGTGAACTGCTACTTTGCCCGAATAATATAATTCTTCCTCCCCACATATTTTATTACTGCGTACCAACCATGTCTCTTTCTAGAAATAAGACATTTATCATTAAATATCATTTTGAAAAGACTTTGCATGGAGAAAAATAAATTGCGAGAGAACGGATGTTAAGAAGACACGAGTTATCTTCATATTAGATTTAATTTTTTATTACATTAGCAAAATAATTTTCAAATTAATATGTATATAATGTGTATGTAACCAGAAACATATTTTGAAGCAGAGATAACATTGCTAATTATAAACATAAATTTTCAAACCCGTTCTCTCCTCTTTACTGCATAGTTATTCATTTTGAAATCTTACAGGAGACTTTTCTGATATATTTACTTCGCTAAATCTTTTTAATAGAACATTTTCTCCACCAACCGTTCGAGTATTAGATTGCTGATTGATGAGGGATCCAGGATGTTTTAAAATTATCTCCCGACCACCTGGCTTGTATTCCTTAAAGAAATATTAAGCTTTTATATTATCAATTATTTTATATAATCTTTACTGAGTTTTCATAGCAGATCATTAAGCCTCTTTTCATTTTATATTAAATAGCGTAACTGTTATTCATGTCATAAATCAGATATAAGAATATTCATTCAATATTATATTTTAAAAGGTTAACTCTATACAGACAAATCGCTAACAAGTCAAGCAAAGATAAAAAATAAAGATAAAATATTACTTGAGTTGAAAAAGATATAACTCAGAGACATAATTCAGAGACATTTTGATTTTTTATCTACATTGACAATGAGATGTTAGATCTGAAATAAGAGACAATAATCATGTGCCTCTGTGTTATGCCATGATATTTCCTTGAAATAAAATGCTTTGTTTGTATCCATTATTAGCTACAGGTTCCCGATTGCATTAGTATAGGAAAAATAAATAAATAATTGTAACAATCTACTTTACCACCGGTTCTGAGGCGGCGATCATCCTCTCCCTGGTCTCATCCAGATTTGCTGGCTGTGTTTACAGATATCGCGAGGGAACAATACCCACTAAACTTTGGTCTCTTCCTATACAGCGTCGCGTGCAAACGATAGAAGGAAACGTGACGAAAATACTCGAAAAACACTCAACGAAACACGAAAAATACTCAAAAAATCATGTACGAACGTGAACCACACCATCTTTAAACAATACCGCTTCGGGTATCCATGTCAGCATGTATGTGTACATATTTTTGCGAGGCTGTGTTCGGAAAACACAACAGTTGGATTAGCATCTGAAAAGACAATTCACCGAACGCAACTAATGAACACTGCGCGCGTCAAAAAATTTATTCTTTCTTGAAAATTAAGATATAATCTTTAATTAATGTCTATATTTTTATATTTATTAAGTATTTAAATTATCCACAATTTATATTACAATTTATTTATAACTTATTTATAATTTATATTATTCCTTTTTTCTTCCTTTTTAAAAATTCTAATTAAAATAAAAACTTATTCAAGTTTTTTCAATTTATTATACGTTCTAAATAATGATTATCGATTCGTAAATTTCGATAGATATTTAAGCATTAATTTTTTATTGTCAATTTATAACCTTAAATTGTTTTGAATAATCAATTATCTAAAATATCGAAATCTTCGAAATTGATAGAATTTCAAATTTTAAATAAATCTTTTATCTTTCAAATTTTAAATAAAAATAAAAATACATCAATAATTAAAAGTTACATAATCAATATTCATATCTGAGAGGTTTCTCTTTGTTCATATAAAAAAATTGAGGATTGTGTGAATTGGAAATCAGAATTCAATCAGTCAAAATGAAGAAGACTAATGTCAACGTTATTCAATTGGTCAAAATTTATTTTCCAACTTGCAATCACTTACAATCTTTGAACATACATCTGATACGAGCTTGATAAAAGGTTCTTGTACTTTCTGAAAGGTGCACATGATGTAAATAAGTTGAAATGAAATAGACATATATTTATTTCACTTCAACTTATTGTACCGCGTACATCAGTTCAGAGAGTGCAGGAATAAAAAAACAGTTAAAATTAATCCAAATACGGTAATCGCTAAGGTTAGGTTATCTTCTTCTTAACAACTAATTAAGAAAAGGATAACACGAACTTCAGCATTTATCGTATCCTGGATTCACGTTATTGCAAAAATTTTCTAATAACAAGTGCAGGTGCGGAGTGCAATAAATCGTGAGCTGTGAGGTCGCTGCGCGCTTTTCCTCAATTTACACTTTGCAGAGAGCTCGTTCCGCTCGTTACGTTTTTTCCCCATTTGTCGTTTTCCTTGTTACCCACGAACGCGTGTGTTTGCGATTCACAATAAATGGCTGGCTCGCTAGGCACGATCGATTGGGAAGGTAAGAGTGCCTGAGGACGTAACGAGACTTGCGAGTACCGTTAGACGTTTAAGGAAAAGGAATAATACTCTGATATTTGTGTTCTTTGTGTACGTTGTTATAGATGGTCAGAGGAGTGTTCCAAAAATGCAGGACCATGTTCTGTACGTCATCCTAGATAATGACGTAATCTCCTCTGTGCCATTCGTGTTTCCACATTGCATTATTTGTGATCCACAAACAATCGTGATGTGACATTAGGCTTATTCTTTTTCTATATAAGGATTGAACTTCTTGCATGGTACATTTTTCTTTTTCTTCTTTTCATATCGACTGTGTGTTCCAAAATTTACTGCCAGTATTGAAAATTTGCATATAACATAAACTATACAATTTTCAATACTGGCAGTAAATTTAATTGAAACACAGCCCTTGAAGAAAAAAAAACAAAAGAACTATTTCAAAAGTTCAGTCTTGGAGTATAAAAAAAAGAACTGATTTATAATAGTGTTCTAAGAAGCATGCTTCTTACTCTTAATGATTTTTCTTTTTATGCTTCGTATTTAGAAATTGTTGTTTAGGTCTAGTTGCACCAATGTTACTTTGATTTTAAGCGAGGTTTAAAACTCTATTCTATCTCTCCTACTCTCTCGACTTTAAAGAGAGAAAGTGAGTTTTAAGCCTTGCTTAAAGTCGAAGTAAGAGATCATGCCTTAATTATATGAATCACTGTTGCAGATCTGAGGAAGCAGGCGAGGCATCTGGAAAATGAGATCGATGCGAAGCTAGTGGCGTTCAGCAAGCTGGGCATAAATACAGGTACAAGACATGCCACTACAGAAGAGGTTCCTCTCTTAGATGAGGAACAGGTATTTGAGAACATGGCGTCAGAGATTGAGACACTGCTCGCCAAGGTAGATCCTTCTTTTTTCTTCTTTTATGTTTGCAAACAAACAGATATACTGATCAAATATAATCGACGTAGTTGTTTTCCATAAACGAGAGGATGAGCGAGTTGCAGCCAAATGGAGCAGCTATGTTACACACGATGCAACGCCACAAGGAAATATTGAAAGACTACAAGCTGGAGTTCAACAAGATTAGAAATAATTTTACGGCTAGGAAAGACCGCGAGGATCTTTTAGGCAGTGTCCGTAAGGAAATAGAGTACGTATAATTGTCCATTGTTTATTTTGTATATTGTATATCTCAGATTTTATATCGAAAGAAATTAAATTAATTCTTATATTCGTTTTATATGTATAGCAATTACAAAAGTGCAACTGGATTGAATCGGCGCGAAATGTATCTTAAGGAAAATCAACATATTCATAAGTAAGTCAGCTTGACCTTGTTAATAATGTTGTGATAAATAAAGTTAAAAGATATGTTTTAATTTTTTTAAAAATATGAAATTTGGGTCATGGAAAGATGTTAAACAGCTGTCATTTTCGAACATATTTATTTACATATGTTTTGTTAAATTTTATCCTTTAAAAATTACATTTTCCATTTTTAACATAATTTTTGTTGTTTCGTTAATAGAATACATTAAAAAATGACAGCTAATTAGTTTTAATACTTTTCCGTGAGAGACCTGTACTTATATTAAAAAGTTCTTAAGATATATTTATACTTATATAACATTATCATGTATCTTTTTAGTTCCGACCGATTGATCAATGATCAAATAAGCATAGCGATGGAAACACGGGATCATCTCATGACTCAAAGACAGGCGTTCAAACGTATACGAACTCGATTCAACGATATCTCGAATCGATTTCCAGCAGTGAATAGTCTACTGCAGAGGATAAATCTACGTAAGAGAAGAGATTCTGTTATACTCGGCCTCGTTATTGGAGTTTGTACGTTTTTAATGCTTCTGTATGCCTTTCACTAGACGATACAAAGATACTTCCATCTCCAAATAACGATTATTTCACCACGGAAATTTTTGCAATACGTTTCACAGTAAAGATATACATACGTTTAAAAGATACTATGGAGATTTAATAAATATGTAGGAAGTTTAGTATGATAGAATATGCGAGATTGTATGTGTGCGTGAATGATTGAGCAAGTGTTCCTTCCACTTGCGTTCAAAGTGCACGAAAAGAAGTTTGTCTGTATAGTTTTTTTTATACCGAAGTACAAGACGTGGGAGTATATAATGTAAGTGAAACTTTCATCCACGTTCGACTCGTTAACTTAATAAATGTTAAAATATGATAGTCTTTGTTTGTAATAACGCTAATTGTATGGATGTATTGATTTTCCGAATTCTGGAAACAGAATAAGATGACATCGTGATTTATTTATGTACGTATTTTTTGTGGCGATTAATTTTTTTTCTAAGAAAAGGTTTTGGTGGGCAAGGGATTTGCACATTTTGCGGTAAAATTATTATATTTCGTACCTGTATAAACCAATAGTTTTGCATTCTACGTCATTTAACACACTTGATGATAACAATAAAAAGGAAAGAATGTATGCTGATTTAGCAGTTTTTCGTTATGAAAAAAAAGTTTAGCGTTGATCAATCACTTCGATAAAACGCAGAATAGGGGATCTTTAAAAAGAGCTTTCGGAGCGAAAATGGTGAGTATCTTCGTCGTTTCGGGTAAGAATTGATTTTACATATACAGACATTTATATGCATATATACACACAGTACATTCTTGAGTCATCCGCGAAAACACAGCACGGAAAAAAAATGTTTTCACTAGAAAGCACGATGCCTGTTTCCACGTGTACTAGATACTACATTTATAAGTCTCCTCTAGAAAATAGGAACTCAAGCGAGATATAATTGTAAAAAAAAAATATCAAACACAAAATGCGTTCCGTACACACTAAAGTTTCGCCTCTCTTTTACAGCCTCGATGTATATTTACATATATAACTTCATCAGAGCTTCCTATAAATTACTTTATGACTTTCTGTATAAAATCCTGCTCCTGAATTTTTAATTGCTATCGCGGATTGTGAAACCGAGCTCTGAATTGAACGCGGTTAATATCTTCGAATCGCATCTACTGCTTCCCATATTTCATTAAAGTAATGCAGTAATAATATATCACGCCTTACAAATAATCAATAGCTAAAGGAATTAAATCTATGATAAGTCTCGCTCTAACAATAAATATCGCATTTCCCTTCGTTCTTTCTTCATTCGTTACAAAAAGGGGTTTTTTACCGATAGTTGTATAGATAATTTACAATCGGATGTTATTCTCCCCTCTGTCAATCTCCTTTATAAATGTAATATATAGTCGTTATCTGTGGAAAACCACGCGGTTGTTTTCACTACGTAACTACCGCGGGACGATTTACGATGGAGATAACTATGGAAACAGGTGGATGACGAATCTCTTTCTTTCTCTCATACACAAACGCATCATTCGCACGTTCTTAAGAGTTAAATCTAAAACGAGGGATTCTAATCACGGATTGATTCTATTCAACTGTTCGGATAGTATTCTACGCTCTAAATCTGCATCTTTGAAGTTTTATTATACCATTAGAGATAATAAATCGCGAGGCCCATATCATCGTCACTCGTTCTTCTTTGAATCTCGTTCAGACGTACAAACGGACACAAACAATCTACATCCAATATACATGCAGGCCGCACTGGTTGCTAGTTTATGTATCTGAATATAAATATATCGGCTGTATGTACTATTTTTTTCAATCTAATTCTTTTTTCTTTTTTTATGTTTTAAGGCTAATTAGTATAGGTGGAGATCGTCGAGAGACGAGGCGTGGTGTCTTAAATAATTCCGATAAATATCTCGTTGAGGTATATAGGAAGCCACCAGACTCTACGATTCTGTTTCAATTTTTTATAAAATCATATAAGAAAATACAGTAAACAAAGAAAAATGTATGGCTCAATTGTCCGAGAGAAATTCCAATTTTATGTAAAATTATATAATTTAGAAATGTATTACGAATATATATCAATATAGAATATTTTCTTATTTTAATTTAAAAATAATACTTGCCTGTATCAAGAATGTGACTTTTGTTACAGTATATTCAATGATATGTAGAATGTAGGACAAAACAGACACATAATTAAATCAGACATAATAAAAATCCATTTTTTAACTGATTCGTATTGTCATAATAAAAAAAAGAAAATAAACGTATAACTTGGCACTTGTATACTATTATAATAAGAAAATTCATGGAAGTATCTTCGACTGATTTTTTTTGACTATAATTTTGAATATATTGTTTTCTAAACAAAAAAATAAGGGACGTTTTTTTTTAAAAAATCTAATCTAATTAGATTCTAATTGCACTTTTAGAATGCAATACTTTTTTTGAAGAAAAGCGATTCTTTCTTCTCGAAGCGAATATCTGTTTATTACAGCTGATACTGTAATAAAAGTTGAATGGTTTGAAAGATATTTTATTTAGGAAGTACAACATCCCTTTGAAGAAAATCCGTTATTTCTCGAAGTGTCAAAAGTGTAAGAGATGTTTCTAAATTATTTTTTATAAATAAAATTTATTTGAACAAATTTTTAAAATTATTATAAAGTATCTTTCAAACCATTCAACTTTTATTACAGTATCAGCTGTAATAAACAGATATTCGCTTCGAGAAGAAAGAATCGCTTTTCTTCAAAAAAAGTATTGCATTCTAAAAGTGCTATTGTAAAAAAAAAACGTGGTTATTTGTTTTTGTCTAGAAAACATATTCATTATTCAAAATCAAAGAGGACATTTGCATGAATTTACTTTTAAGTCTCTTAATGGTAAAATCGGAAAAGCACATTTGCAATAGCCATGTGATTACCTCGTCTCTTCAAATCTGGATAATATTAATGATAGTTTTGTAATGATAGAGCACTAGTACTAGTATAGCAATAGCAGTAATTTATAGTAATAATGGTAGCCTATAGTAATAACAGTAGCCGTAGCTTGTGTATGTGTGTAACACCTCTCTAATTATGTTTGATTTAACGATCAAACAAAAACCAAAGCTGTCGCGTATACTTTTATACTTTCCGAAGAGAACCGATTGCTCCGATCGTCTTGCTATTCTCGATTAATCCGCGTTCCCTCAATAATTATCACGTTTAATTAAATTTACTGGCACTATTACGATGATAACAGTCGATGCTCTTCGGACGTTAGAGTTAATGGCTAGCTTAAAATAAGTTCCTAAATCATATAAACTATTAATCGGTTATACTTCACATGTTCTACAAGAAAATACGTGCTCTGTCACTCCTCTAAATGGTTATGCTCTCTCGCAGAATAGAGTTTGTATTCATTCTATTATGTGCCACACGTTTGTCTGCTAAAACTTCATGGATGAAAATATGATTAACGGCGACGACATAAAAAATAAACTTCCTCTTCTAATTATAATCAGTGTGGCAGGGGTGTGTGCATACATATATATATATATATATATATATATATATATATATATATATATATAGATGATAACAAAAGAACTAC
>NW_011627135.1:554461-603966 GCF_000204515.1 Acromyrmex echinatior | reverse complement strand
TTCTTTGGCATGTCTATGTAATCGTTCGCGAAAAATTCTAGCATTCTAGAATTCTAGCACTTGCCACATACCAACGTAGATTTTTAAATAAATAGTTGAATTCTTTCTTTTATCATCTATATATATACATATATATATATATATATATATATATATATATATGTATATATATAGATGATAAAAGAAAGAATTCAACTATTTATTTAAAAATCTACGTTGGTATGTGGCAAGTGCTAGAATTCTAGAATGCTAGAATTTTTCGCGAACGATTACATAGACATGACAAAGAAATAAGCAGCAAATTGTGATTTTAGCCTTGTCGATAATTAATCGGAAGCGTTTATTTATGTTCATCACGCTGATTAGTAGATTCAATTCGAAATCTACTTGGTCGTACTTGGTACGCCACACATCTTAACGGTACCAGGCAAGTAATGTATGCAAACACGCGCAATCACGACTGAATTCGTAATTCACTCCTCTTTTCGCATTTGGACGAAACATTTAAGAAAAGAAGAATCTTCTTACAGTCGTAGTATGCTACGTCACATCGAGAGTCTTGCTTGGTCCTATTTATATCTATGACAATAAAGTAATTTTTTATTAACTTGCGGAGATTATCTCGGAGAGGATAATCTTACCCTTGATGAGAGACTCGGCGTTCAAAATGTCTGTTCCTCTGTCTTCTCTGCGTCAGAGGAGAGCGCTTGACGTAACGACTCCATGCAAGACTTTGGGATCAGCGTCCCGACAATCTTCAATCCTTCATCTGTCACGGACAACAATGGAAAATTGTTAAACGGTTTCAGATCTTATTGAAACATTAATCGAAACATTGAATAGTCATTCTCAAACTCAACTTACCCGTACGTAACCGTATAACTTGCATCTTAGAGTTATGTCCGGATCGTGTAGCGAGCACATTCTCAACACGGCTCCAAACACTCAGAACTGAACCAGCTAATACATTATAGGAACGTCTTCTCAGCCCCACTTCGCAATCTATGCCAAGAGTGGTATTTTTACAATTACCACTCCAATACGCATGCGAACATGTGTTCACAGAAGCCTCATACTGTTGTGTCCAATGTGGCTCCGCTTCATCTGCGCTTACTTTCTTGTACTTCTTCTCTAATTCGCCTAGAGTCTCTTGTCGTAGCTGCAGACCTGTGTTGGGCCTGACAATGCAATCATTAATTTTCAACATCAAAGATTATGATACATATGTTTGCGATAAATCGTGGATATACAATGGTATTTTAAATGACTGTACCTGTACACCATATAAAGCTGATCCTTCTTGCTTTCGGACTTTTTCTTGCCACTGTCCACCACGGCCGCGAGAATGGCCGTCTGTTTACCATTACGGATCTGATGACTCAGATAGAAACCCTCCTTAGTTCCAGTCATTTCCGAGAACTTGTCTGTGACCTCGGACCAACTCATACCGCGCTCGACATGGACCACGTGTAGTTCCGTTGGTGCTTTACCGGTCGCGTGTTTCCGCAGAAACCGATAAAGACGCACCCTGCGAACGTTCTCGCCTGATGTACCAAGGTCAAGAATACCCATATCGAAACGACCAGTCTTCTTGGCCTGAGTTATAATGGCGTTGAGCGTGTCGGTGAAGTATTTGAACAGACGATTTTGCAGATCGACTGGCATCCCAAGTATACGATTCAGGAACTTTGACATATTGTTGTAATCCTTATCGAGCGTGAGCACACCGGGCGTATTCTCGCTATTGCAAATCAAACCGACACCTACAAGTGCATCCGCCACATCTTTAAAAAAATCACCTTGATAATCCTGAGGTGGTGGTACTAACGGCGGTTCGTATCTGAAATTATCAAGTCGAATTAAGTGCCTATATTCCACACGGAATATTTTTTAAATATATTTTTAATTGACACAAACCCCATTATAGTTTTCATCGTCGCTTCTAGAGCCGAACGACCGTACTTGTTGTCGATATTGAATTGCGAGAGATCTCGGGTTTCAGTCGCGCGACGATCACCGTGCGTTAATGCACCCAAACTTTCCAGACGTTTCGCGACGATCGAAGCGAATCGCCTCTCTCCGGCCAAATCAGATATAAGAAATATATACTCCGGCGCATTGACCTGATTCGATCGATGCGTTCGTCCGAATTGCTGTATCGCTCTGTCCGCACTCCACGGTAACTCGAGCGTGATATGCACACGTCGCATTTGATTTCTAGCTCGCCTGTCGCTTTGTAATGATATACCGCTACTAGCTGCTTCGGAGATTATCGCTACAGTTTTCTCTCCGTCCATAAACCTGATGCATACAAAGATATGCGATAGAATGCCGATATTCAACTCAAAGGATTGATATAAATTGTGATTATAGAAAACACTATATAATTCTAATCTGTGAATAAAATAATTATATAACAAATTTTACTGATACCTCTGTTTCTCCGTCAAGTTAAGAGTTTCTAAAGGAACATCCACCTCTGACCTAGACTCGTATTCTATTCCACCATCTTCCCTTTGCACGACGCGACCCTTTCTACCAGTCATTTCCGCGACATTTTCTGGTCCACCGAGCTCATCTATCAATTGATCTAGCGTATTCGGCGGCAATCGGTCGCCAAGAATTTCTATTTGTGATAATAATTCCTCTTTCATGCTGCAAGCTCTTTCGATAGCGTCTCTAGGCGGTGCTTGATTTTGAGGCACATTTCCTCCCGTAGCATTCATTGGCCCACTCATCGCCGTGTCGCCGTTACGTTTACTTTTATTACTGGATTGTTTATGCACTAACATTGATTGGATTTTGTCCTGCGTGCTCAAACGTTTCTTTGCGGGTTTTTTCTGCTTCTTGCCCTTTTTCTTTCGCCTGTCCCAGGGATCTAGAGAAACAAAAACGTAACTAATAGTTCTGGAAATTCTTCAATTACAATAAGTTCGTTCACGTTGTACGTTACAGCATGATCAAATATCCTCCTATCATAGCTCTTACTCACTTCAGAGCATTCATTGGAATAAATAGGAGCATGTTAAAGCATGCAACGCGAACAAACCTAAGAAATATGTTCGTGTTGCTTGCACTTTTTGTACAAAGAATCTTCGATTTCTAACACCCAAATATTTATCATCTTGTTTTAAGTGCAAATATTTTTAGGGATTTCAAGCAACACAAACAAATCTAATGTAACAATTGAAAAATAGAGATCAAGTTACAAGATTGACATTTACCAACGTCAGAATCGCTATCACTGAAGAACGGATTGAAATCAGAGCTGACGTTGCTCTCTTCGTCCGTATGGTGATCGTCTTCACTTTCAGTGCCACTTAATTTGTATTCGGAGCCGGAACTGTGACCAAGAGCGCACTTTTTTCGTCGCACGCTGCGCTGCTTGACGAATCGGCTTCCTCTTGCTGCCTCCAGCAGAACCGCCAGCGTCCAGATCATCATCCTCTAATTTGAATTTTGGTGGTTCTAAACCGAGAAGACGTTGGATGCGACTACGATCCGGTGCTGGAAAATGTTTTTCAACTAACGTTTGCAGAACTCCCCTGTAAATTATTAAGTACATTAGCAATATATAAATTAATACATAAATTTACACGTAAGAGATTTTCCCTCAATTGTCTAAAACGCCACTGACTTTGCAGTAGAAACGAAATCGCTGAGTTCGCCGTCGTCACGTTCCAACTGTTCCAAAGTACGTGCTTCACCAGTAGACTGTAAACCGATCACCACGCATTTGCCACACTTGACTGCCTCGCGAGCTACTGACACCGCATGCTTCACCTTCGCAGCGATACAAAGATACTTGAAGAAGCGTTGATGTGCCGACCAAAATTGGCCCCACATTGTTTTCTTCATACGATTCTCTGCATCTATTAACTCTGCCGCTTCCTGGAACCTCTGCATCGCTTCCACCCACTAGATCGAAATAGATTGCGTGAGATTATATGACACAAACGAGTGAAATATTAACGAAGTATTTATATTTTTGTACAATAACTTACCAATCGCACTGAATGATCGTAAATTTTTGTAAAATCCTTGGAAAGAGGTACTTCCTCAATTTTGAAGGCAACACCGTGAAAACTTAATTGCCGAGCGATATACATGCCGCGTAGCTTCATGTCCATCGCTACGATTTCCATCGCGCCGACACCGCGCTTTTCCACGGCAGTAATAAAACCAGTGAACTCCGGGAAAGGCGTGCCCTCACCCCACATACCTAGTCGTACCATGTAGGCCATGTTACGAGGTTCAGAAGCACCGGTTGCACTAGCATATACAACTCTAGACTTCGGAAGCTTATTCTGCAGTTCCAAGACCGTCAATCCTGCACAATTTTTTTATCATCGATAAAATAACTCAATCACTCGTGTAGTCACTCTTGAACAAAATCTTTACGCATGAAATTTCTATTCTAACCTGTCTTAGTAGGTTTTGAACTTCCTGTAGGACACAGATTCTTCGCGCGATGACACTCGTCGAAAATTATCAGACCATCGAAATCTTCGCCACACCATTGCAATAGTTGTTTCAATCGGCTTTTATATTTCCCGCCGCTCTGTGTCGATTCACCAATTAATGCAGAATATGTACTAAAGATCACACCTTTCTTCACATTACCATTCACAGCTGACGAGATTTTCGCGTATTTGAATTTATTCAAAGCATGTACCTGCAAGCCGATTTATTTATTGCAATTTTTCATCGATTTATTTTTAATAAGTATTTCAAATAGTTAAAATATGTAATTCATTGCAAAATTAAAGTTTTGATATTCCGATAATATATTCGACACAATTCAACACAAATAAATTACGTACTTCTATTTTCGATGCACCTATGTCGTTCAAATCGCGCTCGGCGTCATATTTGAGATCATTTGACACCGATACCCAAATAGCACGTTTTCGACTTTTCAAGTAATTCTCGAATATAATACCGGCTATTGTCCTGCCCTTGCCAACACCCGCACCATCACCGATCAGAAATCCGGCGCGTGTACCATCGGGTAAGAGATGCTCGTGCTGTTGAGAAGCATACGTGATGGATTCAAGTTGAAGGGCAGAGAGTGCACCGGATCGTATCGTCTCCTCCGGTATGGAGATTTTGTACCAAACATCCGTTGGTTCGACGCTCGACAAAGATGCTGTTTCGACAACTGGATCCGGATGCTTTCGTCCGAGTTTGACTGTTGATTATCGCAAACTTTAATTAAAACAAATAATGCATAAATAAATTACAAGAAATATTGACCATACGTTTCGTTGGCATATAATCAGCATAAGTCTCAGCAACACCCATATCTTCATCGTCTACCTCTTCCTCTTCTGGAATATTTGGCTGCATCAATTTTGTTGGATCACCTGAATTCATCCACATTTGTGACACTGTCTTTCCTGTAATAAAATTACAAATAGTACAAATTTGCCTTTTAAGTTGTTGTTTTTTTATCAGAATTTGTAAATACCTGACAATCCTGCCCAGTTGGTAATCCCACTTTGATTAAGTAACTGAACAAAAGGATTTACTCCCATGTTCATACCAGGCATACCCATAAAGCTACCCATCAAAGCATTCATATCCATGCCTAAGAAATAATTAAGATTATTGATATATATACATATATATATATATATAAAATACATGCAATTGTAACAATTTAATATTAATCCAATTATCAAAAATAAGAATTTGGAAATTATATTTTTGAATTTCCAAATTTTTGCAATACATAAATTTAATATTAACTTTACTCTCAATATTATCTTTATAAATATAAAATCAAAAGATATAAAAATTCTTTCGCATTTTGTTCTCATTTATCATTTAACAAGTATCAAAATAAAACTATTGAAAACTAAGTATATTTAATCATAAAATTTAATTTATAAATGATGTATGTACACAGATGATATTCATACATACATCTTCGTATAAAAATAAAACATTGTTTTAAAAGCCAAGTGGTATAAATAAAAATTTCTACTAATAAAATTCATTATAATGAAAAAAAAATATACTTGATTGAAGAAAGGCAGCAGGATTGAATCCTGCAAGATTCAATCCTGGTGGAAAACCAGGATATCCACCAGTTGCTAATTGATTCAGTTGATTCATTTGACCTGTCCCACCAACAAAATTTCCCGGCGAGGTACCTTGAGAGCCTCCTACATGCACCATTTCGTAACCTGGTGTTGCATTTTTTGTCACTAATCCTTCAGGAATTTTGTTACCAAATTTTTGGTTTAATTCTAAAAACAATTTTTACAAAAAATAGACTTTTGATAAAACAAAGAAAGTAGAAAGATTTGCATTGTTTTAAATATTCTGTATATATGACTTACCATTTAATGGTCCTTGCGTTTTATCCAAAGGATTTGTTGGCAAGTCTGCAATTGGAGGTTTCTCCTCTTTAATACTTCCAATTACAGCAGCAGTTGCAAGATCTTTACCCCCACCTAGTAAAAATAATTTGTTATATAAATATTAAAATTTTATGTAAGAGTAATTGCATTATCTTATGCAAAATAAGAATTCATAGGATATCTTATTACAATAAGACATATGTGCATAAAGTGTAAGCTTATTATAATTTACCAGGCACTTCAATTTTATCAGGATCCTCTTCATCATCAAAATCACTACCACTGGTATCATCGCTCACTCCATCATCATACTTTTTGCTTGCCTATAAAAACATATGCAGTCAACAAATTCTACTTGAATCACAAGAATCAGAAACAAAAGCAACATATATCCATCAATAGAAACTAAAATAAAATTCTAATGTATAATTTGCCAAAATTTAAATTGAAGAATAGATATCAGAATCATAAATTAATTATTAAAATTTCATTGGCATTTTGCTGCAAATCCTTCTAATATTTTAAGTCTATTTTCTGTAGCTGAACTAGTGTACACTTTTAAAACTTAAAGTAAGATAGATATTATGTTTACTTAGCAAAAGTGAGAAAGAAAATGTTAATGCAGTCTAGTGTAAAAATAAAAAACAACAGATCCCTTAATTAAAATTAATTATATCTTACATAGATAATTGTTACTCAAAAAAAATATTTATCATATTCTCATCGATAAATCAATGATTGTTTATAATTTCAATCGCGTGGTGACTCATTAGGACGCGAATGCCTGCAAAAATACATGCTCAGCATAAGAGAACAAAAAAAAGGGGCGTCATGCATACAGTCTCTAGGTTAGTAATTTTTCTATCTCAAAAAAGGAAAGGAATACAGCTGAATTACGTGCTACCTCTTAACAGGGAGCGCATGCTTCGAATTCAGACATGTATCTTCATTTCTTTCTTTCTTTAAATTCTTTTCTCGGAATTAATAATTAAAAAAAAACCTACCATGACAATCGCGAGCGCCGCGACTCCTTGCGCGCTACCTCGTCACGATGCGTGGTAATGCTAGGACCACGAGGACAACGACGACGACGCTTTGACGAGGTATTTTGCCAGAACTTTCGACAGGATGTTCGCGGGTTTGAGACGAGCGAACGTTTTTTTTTTTTTTTTTTTTTCGGCCCGGTTTAAGAGTCGAGAATCGCGTGCTACCTGCTATGTCAGACGAGCATCGCCGATGACTATACGCGATGTTTTCTATAAGAGTTACAAGATCGGGGTGACGAATATTGATAATCCACGATCGAGCCGGTCCATCTCATGCGGTTGTCGTTGTTGGTATGCGACGCGCGCGCGGTTTACACCACACCTCGAGACCGCGTTCGCTCGACTGCACGGCTGCCGCCATCTTGGACCCCGTCTCTTCACCCGGCACAACCCCTCCTTGACCGACCCGAAAGCATCACGGATACAAAAACATGCCTGAAGTGCGCGCTGCCACCGCTGCGCGGCGCCACATAGCTAGCGGGGTGGATAGAATCCCTAAAGTAAAAGTTCGGCCAATGTAGTCTTAGATCTGTTCGCGTTGTATGAAATCCCGAAATATTTTTGCACTTAAAATGAGATAGATATTTTGTCATAAAAAGAGAGAAAGCGAAAATATCGAGTGCCACAAGTGCAAGCAACGCGAAAGACCTCTTGTATTTTTGATTGGTTTGATGAAAAATGGCGGAACCAATCAAATAACGATTGAACACGTGGAAAAATTGAAAAGTAGATATGTGTAACTGCATGTGCATGTGTACGTGCAGATATGTATATGTACGCTATTTTTAATCAATTACAGAAATATTAATTGGCCCGACCACCGACGAAGCACTATTAAAAGGCCTGTTTTTTTTTTAGCTGAACTCTTGCACAACTTATCTTTCCTCCTTTTTTCACAATGAAGACAAAAAGAGAAAAGATGAATTGTGCAAGAACAAAAAAAAAAGAGTTCAATTAAAAAGAACAGACCTAAAGACCAGACCTAAAGACCAGACCTAAAGACCAAATAAATTTTGATTGTCATGAAGATAAATTAATATGAATATTTTATCTGCCCTAATCACTGTCTTTATCATAAAAAATGTACAAATCTTAAGATCACTGGAAATTAGCGTTGTAAAATTATTAATTGTTTTGGCTATTCCAGGAATAAATTAATAAAAATTGTACCTTCCTTGACACTATTTTATCATTAAAAAGATGAATTAATAAGGACGATCTAACGAATTAATAAGATTTATACATTTTTTATGATAAAACATTAATTAAGAAAAGTAAAATCTTTATTAATTTATCTTTGTTGCATCTAAAACAGTTAATAATTTAATGTTCTTCAATTTCCACTGAGTTCCCGGAGTGATTATGCTGACTTCTGTAAGAATCGTTACGTTCTGCAGTTTTTCAATTATTCTAAGATTCTTTAACATAATTAGTTTATATATTTAGATTCAATAAGGAACTAAGAACAAAATTAATCTTAGAACTTTAACTAATAATAGTTAAAGAATTTTACAACGGTTGCAAAATTTGCTTCCCTGCTGAATGCCTTTAATAGTTCAAATTTTAAATATTTAAAGTAAACTATTTATATATAAAGTAAAGTTTATTTTATTCTTCTCTTAAACTATTTTAAGCTTGAAAATTTCAATGGCCGGACTCTTACTTCTGGAAATTACAAAATCACATTAAAGCCTATTCTACAATGTACTCTTTGTTTCCTGTTTTTGTTTTTTACCTTTTGTTTTTTCTCTTTTGCAACTATTTTATCGATAATTGTATTTTTTGCTACATGTTTCTTGTTTTTTTCGGAGTTTTTCGTTAACTTTTATCTCGGGCGATATAAAACAAAAAATCGGACAAAAAGCAAAAAAAAAGATGTAAATAATAACAAAAAGCAAGAAACGGGGAATAAAAAGCAAATTGTAGAACAAACTTAAAGAATTTTTCAACGGCTGCAAAATTTGCTTCTCTGCTGAACATCTTTGACAGTTCAAATTTTAAACTATTTAAAATGAACTATTTAAAGTAAAGTTTATTTTAATTTTAAACTATTTTAAGCTTGAAAATCTCATCATGACTGGACTCTCTTACTTTGGAGATTCTAGGGGTGGGCGCGCGCGGACGCGCGCTGTTGCCGGATCATCGCAGCGAGTAAGGGTAGATTCGTAGGGCGCGCGAGCCGAAAAATTGCCGCATTTTCACGACTGATCGTTGCGCGGTCGCGATAGGCAGGGGGGGAGGGAAGAAGCGCGAGATTTGTCTTCTTCCCCCGCATCGGCAGTTACTCGAAAGCGAAAAGTCGCAAGAACGAGAGCGTCATGGGAAATCCGATGTCCATCGGCGTTTCCGAATCAATCAAATGCTCTCACGACACTCCGCATGATTTTTTTAAATTAAGACCGCCGCCCGCGGGGAATTTGCGATTAATTTTCAAGCGATTCGAATCGATATTCATGATAATAAGAAAATTATAGGCGGATGTGACTCGATTACGAGTCAGTTGCGATTTAAATAACTGATGCTGTCTTTAAAAAAAATTTACAAAAAATTTAAAAAGTATCAATTATACATTAGTTTCATTGTTGGTGAATACACGTACCATTTCAAACGGACGATTCCAAAATTTAAGATGTCGTCTTGCGTCTTTTGCGTCTGTGAAACGTTACGTAAAAGCGCTCGTGAAAGGTTGAACGATCGAGGGTTAAACGCAGACTTCGTTTGGCGGTGTTTTTCACGCAGACCTGTTTGTTAAGCACGTGTATACGCCGATTACGACGCGACTGTGACGACGACACCAGACGACACACGAAGCTGCTGTATCCCCAATGAAGAGACGCTACCAAAGGTCGCAGGTCGTCAGAAAATTCGTCTGATTTGCGAATTTCGTGCGCAGTCGTGCCCTCTTGGAAAATACTGCGGTCAAAGCAAGAAACGTTAACTACAGAACAATAATTTTACAAAAATATGTAGAATTTTTACATTACAATCGTACATAAATATCTAAAAAACATCAAAATAATAGCAAATTATGAAAAGAATGTCGGTTTATGGACTAAACATTCAGATTCGTACTGAATAATCAAGAGCAGTTGATAATGTCAGTGCTCTATTATTATCCTTGGAATCATCAGATCCATGTTACCGACTGAGCTGTTTCAATCACGATATTGCGTATCATTTATTCGCATGTTCATGGTTGGTTGTGCGGGGCACGGCGACAGCGGACGTACGCTTGGCAACACCGCCGCTGCGTGCGGCGCTGATCGTTAGACGATTTAAAGTATTCGCGCTAAAAAGAAAAGAAGCTATATTGGCCAAATTCGGTGCGCGGACGCCGTTGGACGCCGTTCGATCGCAAATTCCGCTCTATCGAGCATCATGCGACATTTCTGTATATGTCGCCGACCGATGCGATCCGCATACATTGTTCCTCGCGACGCGATCACCGATAAATCCGTCTAAAAAATAATAACGATTCGCAAGCGCGGCGATCGATCCGCGCTGAACGTGGCCAATGGCGCCGCGCCGCGGCGCGCTCCTCAACTAGCCTTCGTCGGGCGGTAATTTCTTTCCGCCGCCACCCCGCCTGTCGCGATAATTCGCTATGCGAGGATTCATTATTTATTACTGTCTAAACTGTGTTTATACTGTTAACAACTTTTAATAAATAACAAACAATGTTTAGATCATACATATATATATACACACACACATATATATAATATATATATATATATATATTTTATATGAAATGTTTTTATAAGAAAAACTTATTCGTGTCTCTCATGTAGCTGTCTTTTTTTAGTCACATGCTCATTTTTATCATTGAAGATTAACTTTAATCTCGGTTTAATTTACTATACTTATTATACTATTTTTTGAGTCCACTTGATGCTACAAATTAATGCTTCGAAGCATTTATTGATTGACTTTGGGGGTTACCCAGCAAACAAGAATGGATTAAAATGAATTGAAATTTTTTTCTATCCGAATGCATATTTTAAATAGTGAATACTTTTTTTGGATTTAATTGGATTCAATTGGATTCAATCAGATTCAATTGGATGCAATTGAATTGAAAGACTGTATTTCCTATTCAAAATTTTGAATTGAACAGTATTCACAATGCACAGAAAAAAGCTAATATTATTTTAGATTGAAAGACATAGAGATATGCTCCATGCAATTTCTATAAATGAATAAAAATGTATTTAGGATTGAAAAACATTCATTTTAACATTCATGAATCAATATTTCTGAAAATCTGAATATATTTCAATTTATTTCAATCCATTCTCGTTCACTGAGTTATATTGAATAATAGAACTCAGAAAGGATCCCTCAAGTGTACAAAAAACTTTTTGTGCATTTTCAAATTTTTTCTGAATATAAAATAATGTTTTAATAAATTGTTTGTTTTGTCCTAGTTGTGAATGCATCCTGTATATACATGAATATATATATATATATATATATATATATATATATATATAATATGTATACAGCCGATCACAGAAAGACTGTAACATTTTTTTTTGATGATTTTCGGATGCAGTCTATTCACCGAGTATTTGGTTCTTATTTCTAAATTCATGAATAAGAACTAACTGCTCGGTAAGCAAGCTGCATTCCGAAATTCGAATAAAAGGTGTTACAACCTTTCTATGACTGGATGTACATATTGCAAATCAATGTAGATTCGAACTCATCTAATGCCTAATTCAGACTGGACGCAGCAATCGCCAAGCAGCAGAGCAGCAACCAATCAGCGAGGCGGTTTACAATGGCGTAAAAGATATCGTCTTGCTGGTTGGATGTTGCTCTGCTGTTTGATGCTTGCTGCATCCAGTTTGAACTAGGCATAATTCGACGTCGATTCGACATCGATTCTATTGTCATTTCTCATTGTAGTAATATTTTTCGCAGTAATCGGTATATGTATGGAAACAACGTCTTTTTCAAGCGATGTAATATAAACAATAAGATTATTTTTCGCTGTGCTTTCACTTAACGCTCACAACGTTCGTGAAAATGTCAAACAAACGATCTTTGCGAGAATAAATAAAATACAGCCTCGATATCATAACGTCAGAAATTTAAAATTCGTGTTGTATTTAAGTTAAAGGTCAAAGTGTCGTTACAAATGCTTCGAAGCATTTGATGGGCCAATTAAAAGAAAGAATTTTACAAACTGACCAATTAAAAAATGCTTCAAAGAGTTTGCAGCATTGCGTTGACCGTACCGTTGGTATTTACTTCCGACGTCCAATAAGAAGCACTGTTTTTAGGGATATTTTTTCTCTAATAGTCTCTAGTCGAGAATCCCAGAAAGCGTGCTTTCCTATTGGACGTCGTTAACCGCCGTGACGCGGCTACTGTGTGTAACGTATCAGGCGCAACATGGCGGCATGTCGCTCGGTCAGCGCTGTTTGCGGTATCGCTCGTCGTATCCACGCCCGTAGAGGGTTGTGAATCGCGTTCGTGGGTGTTTACTTTCGTACACGGCGACCCATATCGCTCGTGAAACGACGCGACGCTGACGAGACGAGGGAACGTCTCGAAACGCGTCGCGTCGCGTCGCATCGCCTCATCACTCCCCTTATTGCGAATACGCAACTGGTCATCGTAGTCGGTTACATTTCAGTTACTTCGTTGCTCGCTTTGTGGCTCGTTATGCCTAGGACGACCCGCGCGTTGTCCCATCGCGTGGGAAATCGTGTCGTCGACACCGTGAAAGGTAAGAACACTTTACCCATCGACGCTCTCACTCAAGCATTCCGCACCGGCCGCGCGGTAGGGGTTATGTTTTCCCTGGGTCTCTCTTCCTCCCTCGCTCCATCTTGAACGCTGTCGCAGAGACACGTTCTGGCTACCCTTTCTCCTCCGCCGCTCGACTGCTCTTTCGTGATCCTCCCGTCCGCCCGCGACCGTCCCGCTACCGTGTCTCGGCGCGCGACGTTTATCGTCGATTTTGATGCGTTGAATCCTGCAATTTGTTAATATCGCGATACGACGATCGAAATTCTCGTCGCGATGCTGACGTACAGACGATAACGATTCTCCTCGTCATTCTCGCGACACGCGGAACTCCGCTTACTGGGCTAGAGCATTGGGTTTAGAAACTCTAAACTAACATGGAGTACGATAATTAGGATGTCAGTCTCTGTACGACGATTCCGCGTGAAGCAGTGAGATTCAACCGTGATTTTCTTACAGATTCTTCTGCATGTTCTTTTCGTTTTCTTGATATCTCGCGAATTTTGAATTATATAGCTTTATAGCCGCTTTATAAGTTTCAGATCGATATCACTCGTCGAATCGTTGTTTTTTCTTTTTTTTTCTTTTTCGTCTTCTAATGTCCAAACAACCTTAAACAATTTCTTTGAAATTGTAAATTTTATTTAAAATTTTGTCAATATTATTATTTACGTTAACACAATAAGTAAAATTTATTTCTTATCTTATAATTTTTGTTCAATATTTTTTATGTGTACATATAATTGATTATAAATAAAATATTTAATATTATATTTTATTAAACTCAGAGACTTAAATGTTATTGTTAATTGATACAGGAAAACGGAAAAATGGCACAGAAAAAAATACAGGAAAGATTTTAACAAATAATGATACAAGTTTATTAGTGAAAAATGAAAATAAGTTGAATACTACCAAACAAATAACAAATAAATTTGATACAATCAAGAAGCAATCCATATTAGAAACATGCAAATCTTCTAAACATAAAGCTCATAATCAAGTAAGTATATTGGGTTAAAATTTATAATGTATTATAACATATTTGTTTTTTTTTTATTAATTTCTGAGAATAAATGAATAAATTTCAAAATATATTTTTAATCATATATATTGCAATGTTTTTCATACATGTTATTTCATTTACAGGATTCTAATAACGAAGTTATAACAGGCAAAAATTTGCTTACCCATTATCTTTTTGATAATGCGAAAACTGTTTCACCTTGTATTCAAGTGAAAGAGGAGATTACTTATGTAGAACAATTCAAAACCGATGGTATATAGTCGCAATTTTATTTATATTAATTTTTTCTTTTTAATTTAATTTAAAATATTGATTTTTTAGAGACACCAGTGGCTGGTCCAGTTCGTACGCCTTCTACACCACATAGAATAAAAATGCCAGCAGAAGATTTAGATGAAGGAGCTACAATTACTACCAATATAAAACAACCTGTGATTACATTACTTAGTCCACTACAAGTTATGAAAAAACCAGTTCAACGTGGACGTAAAAAAGGAACCTGCTGTCAGTCTGTCAATCATCGTTTGTCAAAGCCAGTGAATGGTGAAACGAATCATTCGATTACCGACTACTTTCCAGTACGTCGTAGTGTAAGAAAGAGTAAGAAGGTTGTATTAGAAGAGAAACAACGTGATCTAGAAAATAAGGTTCTTTGCCAGGTGGAAGATGGTTTAGAGGTAAATATTCCTATATAATCAAGATCTGATAGGAATATTGATATACTTTTCAAATAATATATACTGAAATAAATTATGGCAATCAATTTGTTATTACAGATAAAAAATTTTCCGGGTAAAGGTCGCGGTGTCATAACGACACGAGAATTTGCCAAAGGTGAATTTGTGGTGGAATATATCGGCGAGTTGATCAATCAGGGGGAGGCAAAGGAGCGTGAGGAGTTGTACGCACAAGATCAAAACACCGGATGCTATATGTATTATTTTCAACATCGTAATCAACAGTATTGGTAAGATAATTCTGGATCTTGATAGAATAATCATTATCTATGTGGAATCCTATAATAATCTTGTTCGAGACAAATAAAAAAAGAGTATAATATACATGCTGACTCATATCGATTTTTAGTGTTGATGCAACGGCGGAGACTGATAAACTTGGTAGGTTGGTGAACCATTCGAGAACCGGTAATTTAATTGCGCGAATCGTCGAGGTCAATTCAATACCGCATCTGGTACTTACGGCGAAGGAGGATATACCGATCGGTGTAGAGGTCTCGTATGATTACGGAGACCGAAGTCGCGAATCGATTCGTCATCATCCATGGCTGGCGTTATAGCACTTCCAATTTACTATTTATATAATATCGTGTTACATTGTACAAAAATTCATTTCATTTATGTTCCTCCTATGAAGGAACTATATAGCATATATGTTAAATTTTCTATGTGGTACAAATTTTTTTCATAGCGATCCGCGGTGTATTCATCAATTAGACGAATTTGCGAGTTTCTGCTAGCGTATTTGTGAATTCCAAATTCTTTTTAATTACTAAAAGAGAATTGTATATTAAATTGTTAATCATGACAATTATCGTTTGTTTGTATTGGAAGAAAAGATTGAAATATGATTTTTATATTATAATAATTAGCTTTCTTAATGACAAAAAGGTTCAATTTAAATTATTTTAAAAAATGATTTCTAAAACAAAAGAAGTACATTTGATGTTAAATGTTTAACATATGCAGTATTATCAATCGAATAAGAACTTTTGCATTCGGTATTTGAATTGTAATAATCATGACAAATCGTAACACGTGCTTCATCTAGTCTCGCTTTCGTCTGATATTTATTAACAGCGATTGAGCTTGGATTTTTTGTGTACTAGCCCTTTCGCATTGAGAACTGCTGTATAAGATTGCGAATCTGCGCAGTGTACCTGATTGATCCTTTGGTCTCGTCGATGGCCGTAGTCACTGTAATGCGTCGTCTACAATGAATAGTAACAGTAAAGGCTGTAGACATGTAGTAAGCTGGTTTTCCGGCCCAGCCAGAAATGATTGATCAATCAACGTCAAATTGATGCTCGAACCTCGCTCGACATCAAATCGTTGATTAATTCAATGATCGATGTTAATTTGATATTGATCGCTCAATCACTTGTAGATGAGGATGCAGTAAGACGTAGAGTAAGTCCGCAAGCGAAATAGATTTCAATCATTTCTACTGCTACTGTTCATTGTAGACGATGCTTATTTCACATAAAATTCGGAAAGAAGAACTTAGTACATCCAAATATGATGCAGATGCAACACAATGAAAATGTATTGAATTCTAGTTTACCATACGATATTCTTTATTTTTTAATATTTGATGACAAGGGCCTCGCGAGCATTGCTATGCAGATACATATCAATGATTTATTAATGATCATGGTCCGATTCATAACAGCACATAGGACAGTTTTGCAAACGGTTATAGTGACCATTCGTTGCAAAAAGATTAGAAAGGATAAAATATCTTAAATAATATTATTAAACCAAATTTATTTTATTGATATATAATATAAAAAGTAGTTGTTCATGTTTTGAAAGGATAAAATATCTTAAATAATGCATTAAATTTATTTTATTGATATATTAATAAAAAATGTATTTGTTCATTTGCATGCTTTAATATATTATGTAATACCAAAATATTAAATATAATATCAAAATATGAACAAATATATATTTTTTAAAATTTTTAATTGTTTAATAATAAACTTTAGTATTCAATTATAGTTTATATAATATTTATGTAAAATTTACTTTGCAAAACAGAGATATAGGCATAGAGCAATGTTGCAAAACTGGATATCTATATAGAAAAGTGTCCTGTACAAAAATTTTGATAGGTGGCTGTAGTCATCTTTAATATGTAGCGAGTTTTTGGCGTTGAGCGACTATAAGACATCTTTAGAAAGGGCTAGATCAAAAATTCTTAGTTGAAGCGATTGTGATACGTAGCTACGAAAATGATGTGTCCCTCTCCCACTTTTCCAAAAAAGTATATGTATGTAATCGTATAAGAGTATATATATATATATCGATGAAAGAGATTCTTTTGTTGAAGTATTTTATGCAACACGCGATAGCTTTGAGTACTTCACTGCCACATACTTAGATGTGAGAACTTAGTTTCTCGAAAAATAATTGTACATATTCCTATATAAATGACATTGTGCGAACATATTTCTTCGATTGCTTATATATCTTCCTTAAAATAACCGCATTTAAGAAAGAAAAAAGAAAAGTAGAGATAATGTTTACGTTATCACTCAAATTTTGTTTTTGTCAACATTTATAGCACACACACGAATATGCATTATTATATAACATTATATCGCTCACGTACTTTTACATTACCGCTCGTTTCTTTTTATTACGCCGTTCTATACTTTTATCATTTATAATTAATGTTCAATCTTTGTTAATAATTAAGCATAATCGATCTTCCCCATTCCTTTTCTTCGAATTTTCGAGAGAGAGAGAGAGAGAGAAAGAGAGAGAGAGAGAGAGAGAGAGAGAGAGAGAGAGAGAGAGAGAGAGAGAGAAGTTTAAAGAATTATTCTAAAATGAACACATATATAATATATACAGAGAAGAAACAATTTTTAATAAACATTTTTTATGCTATAAATTTTACATTTGTTGATCATGTTTACTGTACGTCTTTTATCGCACGCAAGAATTCTTGTAGTTGCGCACATTGTATACGAAATATAATATATTCACGATTTATTCAAAGTTGCAAAATTTGTAATATCTTACATATCTGTTTTCTCTCCAAGATTCATTATTTAGATATGATAAGCAATTTGTGTTATGATTTTTATAAAATATTTATCTAAAATTATTATATCTTAATCAAAATATTTATATCTTGTTTCAGTCTGATATCTTTGTTCTATAAAGTAACTGTAAGCAAAAGAATTATAATATGAACGGTTTTGTTGTCAAGAAAGAATCATAAATAATTGTCAGAAAAGAAATCTAATCGTTTACTTTTTTTTACTATTACACAGCATCTGCAAATAATTATCCGCTTATAACACAGTACAACACACATTCCCTCGTGAAAAAATCAAAGAGATTCTGAAAGTAGATGTAAAAAAAAATATCCGTGTCTTGGCGTTTTACAAGCTCAAGTCGTTAACGTTTTTTATCATATTTGCTTCATATTGGGTTTTACAATTGTTTTAAATTATATAATTTTTAAAAATAAATAATTGACTCTTTTGCATGTGAAATTATGCGATGAATCCGAATCCAAAAAAAGCTGAGAATTTTTTTTCATATATTTTCAAATTTTTCTATAATAATACAATTATAATTATAATTATTATAAGAATTTGGTCGTTTGATTTGCCGTTTGTATAATTCCGGTTTTGTATCACGAACAATAGATATCACCAACAGTATTCATCAAGCATGTGTCTGATTTCCTTTAAAGCGTTTCTCAATCGGCATAATCAATTTTTTCACGAATACTGTCAGAAACCAGAAGTTTTCAATTTTGTTGCGCAAAAATAGCATAATTATAATTTAGATGCGTGTCCGATACATCGTAGCCAAATTGTCGATGCAACGAATTTAATTTTATGAGATTTATTTTCCCATCCGAGCAACGACAACAATAATCGCATACAACTTCACGTACCACAAATTCGATATGTCATATGAAAATAGACTTCAAATTCCGCCACAATATTTTTTGTTATATTTCACATATAACTTGGAGGTGCAAATAAACCGCACACATAATAATTATTTCAATTTAGATACTGCATTGTTTATTTTAATATTTCCTTCACTTTTAATTTCATTTTAAATGTACAGTTTGAAATTTCATCAACTAAATTCGCAGTCGCGATTGTTCGAACTGAGCAAGAACATGGAATGAGCTGGATTATGATTACTTGTTTACGTTTTGTTTAGATCGCGACAATGTCAGTAAATCAATACCGAGACACGGGTATATTTTCTTAACATCTACTTTCAATCTCTTTGAATTTTTCATGGGAGGAAAAAACCTGCTGTACAGTATTATAAAAAGATATTTGATGATACTTAAAAAACATTAACGACTTGATTTGATAAAATGCCGCGAAACACAGATATTTTTTTTTACATCTACTTTCAAAATCTCTGATTTTTTCATGGGAGGAAAAAAATCGATTTTTGTCATACTTGTGTAATTAAAAAGATATATTATAATTGCAATTTATAAAATTCGATGAAGTAGAATGATGTTATAAAAATCTTGTCACAATTATCAACTTTATTTATAATTCTTTTTTTATAGAGAGGAAAAATCCAAGATTTCGCGTCCAGATGCACAGCTCGATCTCTGAATGATTTCTCGTAGCTATAATATACATGTAATTCACGTAGCTATATGCAAATTTTCATTGATGCCGACGTGCGCGCTGGCGAGCTTGGCGCAGGCGGGAAGGGAGGGGGGGGAATATTTTTTACGTCACAGTGCACGGTGACGAAGTGTCGTGGGAAGGAAAGGGACAAACTGATGGAATGACAGAGAGGGACGTCGGTTATTGATTCCGTCGATCTACGCATACACGACACTGGCCGACACAGCGGCATACATATTTTTAACATTGTGTGCCGGAAAAGCGAAGCGATCTCGCGCACCAAGTTCCGTACGATGGCTTAAGACCGGACGGCGTTCGCCGTCTCTTTCGATGCGCGTCAAGTGGCGTCAAATCATCGGGCCGTTCGCAGACGAAGCAGCTCTCGTTCGTTTCGCGCGCGAGGTTTAATACTCCGACACGAAGGAGCATCATAGGTTAAGGTCCGTTTCCTCCGCTATTGAATGAAACATCGCGTCCACGATCGTGCGAAAATGGATAACGTGGCGACAACGCCGACAACCGCCGAATGCGCGGATGCAATGACCCTGAATTTCGGCCCATTTGAGACGGTGCATCGATGGCAACGCATGCCGGAGTGCGCCGAGTTCGTCGGTGCCAGGTAGGCAGTTGTTGTTCGAACGAGTTTCTTCGTTTGCTGCTTCCTGCAAACTCCCGGATGCTTTTCAGCAAGAGACATAGATGCAGTGTAATATAGTGAATCTTCTTCATCTACCTATCCGTTCCGGATGTTGGCTATCATAGCTATTCTAATCTTATCCACTGCCGTCCTGAAATGTTCCGTTGAGCTCAGCCTAAACCGCTTCCTCAGATTGGCCAACCAGGATATACATCTTCTGCCTTCTCTCTTCCCTTCTACTTTTCCTTGTATGAGTATTTGATATTTGTTGTTCCTCATGATGTAGCCAAGATATTTTAATTTTCTTTCTTTAACTGTTAATAACACCTCTGGTTATCCTCCCTATCTCCTACAGACCTCTTGTTTGGTTATCTGGTGAATCCAAGGGATCTTTAAAATGCATCTGTATATCCATATTTCAAGCGCAGTGACTTTTTTCTTGCTAACTTTGGTCATGGACCATGCCTTAACTCTATATAGGAGTATAGAGAAAATGTAACACTGTACAATCCTCTTTTTGAGCTGTAAACTAAGATCCTTGGAACACAATAACGGCTTCATCTTAATGAAGATCATCCTGACCTTTTGATAGAGCACTTTATCTCTTGAGACTGGTCTCACTGCTCATTTAAATTACAGCCCAGATATGTATATTTATTTACTCTCTTTATGGTCTGATCATTTGCCAAGAGAACTTCCTGATGGTGTCAATGTCCTGTCCAACCTTTGCGTTGAAAATACCTATAATAAGGGTGATTTCATGTCTGTTGATATGTTGCAGGGTTTCTTTAATCTGCTAAAATTGTTCGATTTTTTCCTCTTCTTTGTCACTGGTTGGAGCATAGACTTGTATTATATTAAATAGGTGTCTTCAATTTTAATTATTATTCTATCTAAGCAAGAAATATAAGTAATAACTGCTGATTTCATGCTTCTGTTTATTATATCAACTTCTTGTCAATGTTGTCATTCCTCATTTCTCGCGTAGAAGACGGTATGTTGGCACTCCCCTGGCCATCTCATCTCACTAATATCTATTATATCTACTTTCATTCTTCTCATTTCCTTGAGTATTGTGTATCTTCCTCGCCTCATACATACTCCTAACGTTCCACGTGCCAATCTTCATGTCTGAATCATTACATCTTTATTGTTTGTCAATGTTAAGCAAAGATGAAACGATCACAGTGTTACACTAGGTAATATATGATCATTTTATCTTTGTTTAATATTGGGAAACAGCAAAGATATAATAAGTCTGTTTTTTACTTCTGTACTAAATACAACCAGAATATTTTTTTCTTTTGCCAAATATTAAACATATGTCTATTTACTTTAAATTTCAAATATGTATTAGTTAAGCTGTAGAAAAGACCTATAGATTCACTGAGTTACACTGTTATCTGTGTCTCGATATTGCTGGAAAGCATCTTCCATCTCTCCATATATTGTTAATTCAATTTGATAGAATATCATGATAAAGAGAGAAAGAGAAAGGATATATTTATTATATTCAAATAAATTTTGTTCAGTATTCTAGACAAAATAGCTATTAACAGTACAATTTAATTGATTGTCTTTGATCTGTCTTGCAGACGCAGTAAGCATACTATGGTAGCATACAACGATGATATTTACGTTTTTGGTGGCGACAATGGTAAGAGGATGTTGAATGATGTATTGCGCTTCGACGTGAAAGAGAAGTCTTGGGGCAGAGCGTTAGCTACTGGCATACTGCCTGCGCCACGCTACCACCACTCTGCAGTCATCCATGGATCATCAATGTTTGTATTCGGTGGTTATACTGGGGATATACACTCCAATTCCAATCTTAGTAATAAGAATGATCTGTTCGAGTATTGCTTTCTGACTGGTCATTGGACACCATGGAGATTTGATGGAAAGTAAGCATTACTTGTAAGAACTTTCTCATGTAATATTTTAACATTGTTTTCTGATATTTTTATTAGACCTATCAAACTATAATGTATTTATAGAGCCCCAGTACCTAGGTCTGCTCATGGTGCCGCTGTATATGATAACAAATTATGGATATTTGCTGGCTACGATGGCAATGCTAGATTGAATGATATGTGGACAATATCGTTATTGGTAGGAGATGCATTTTATAAATATTTCTAAAATATATATGTATAGTAAATGCATGATATTAATGCCTATTTCATCAATGTAGACTAATTTTAATTTTAATTCAACTTAATCTTTATTTTTTTCTAATTCTAAAAATTAGAAAAAGAGAAAGAATAAGTTGAATCTAAATTAAAGTTAATTATACTGGTGGAAACAGGTATTAGTTTATATGTATAAGTCTTGTAACGCAGTTTTAATTTCACTCTTCAATGTTTGTCACCAGCCTGGCGAAATTAAAACGTGGGAGGAGGTCGTTCAAGTCGGTGAACGTCCACCGACATGTTGCAATTTCCCCGTCACAGTAGCTCGAGAATCAATGTTCGTTTTCAGCGGACAGAGCGGAGCTAGGACAACTAATAGTCTTTTCCAGTTTCATTTTAAGGAGAAGCGGTAAATTTTGTTGTAACACGTGTAGTGTTTGCGATGTAATATTACATCGTAATTCGTAGACTTGAGTCATGTTTCGTCTATCATAAATTTATCTTCTCTAGGTGGACGCGCATATCGACGGAGCACATATTGCGTGGCGCACCACCACCGCCCGCAAGACGATACGGTCACACGATGGTCAGTTTCGATCGTCATCTTTACGTTTTTGGTGGTACAGCTGACTCGGCTTTGTCCAATGATCTCCATTGTTATGATCTCGATACGCAAACGTGGAACGTTATTTTACCGTCCACAGATAGTCAGGTAAGATGACTTATAAAGATGAATTCAAGTCAAAGTAAAGACGAATAATAACCGGAATGAATATAACAAGCTTTTCCTTTTATAAATTGCTAATAGATAGAACATATTTGTTAATGCAAATTTGCACATATTTGTATTTGCAGTGCTATTCACATTCGTTAAAATAAATTGCTGATTTATTAGCGTTTTCTGTTTAATCTGGATCCATCTTAGTATATTTGCTAATGTTTTTTCCACAATGATATGTTACAAGAGATTATAAGTAATTTTTATTTTTATAATAATGCATGCACACAGGTACCATCCGGTCGACTTTTCCACGCTGCTGCCGTGATCGGAGATGCGATGTTTATTTTTGGAGGAACCGTGGACAATAACATACGCTCTGCAGAGATGTACCGCTTCCAGTTCTCGTCTTATCCCAAATGTACCTTACACGATGATTTCGGCAGGTTGCTGAATTTGAGCCTCTTCTGCGATGTGGAATTCATAGTGGGCGAGCTGGAGACCAAGATACCGGCGCATATAGCCATGGTGGCGGCTCGCTCGCAATTTCTTCGGACACTTATTCGACAAGCGCGCAAAAAACGAGATAAGCAAAAACTCATTGATGTACCCACTAATGAATCCTCGCTATTGGAGGTAAACAATTTAGCAAAAACATAAAAATAAAAAATTATATGCAATTCTATTTCACTTAAGTTATGAAAGATAAAAAAATATAATTGAAAAAATATAGGTTTGTTTTTTTCAGCTAAACTTTTTACGTTTATGTTTTCTCTTTTTTTCTGTAAAACGTGGAGAGAAAAAGAGGAAAGATGAATGATGTAAGAAGTTCAGCTGAAAAGAATAGATTATATTTACGTTATAAACATCTATTTGTATATATTCTTCCTTGCTTTTATAAATTTGGCTATTATGTTGCAGGTGAAATTAAAAGACGCTGTACCAGAAGCTTTCAAAATGGTGCTGAACTATATTTATACAGATCGTATCGATCCTACTAAAAGACTGGATGACAAGATTGAGGACCCGCAGAGTAATCGCATCGTACTTCTTATGATAGACGTCTATCGCCTTGCTGAGCAATTCCATATGAAACGTTTAGAACAATTATGTGTTAATTACCTCGAAGCAACCATAAGCCACACGAATGTCTTGGAGGCGTTATGCAACGCCGTACACTTGAAATTATACTTTATAAAGGATTTTTGCCTCAGCTTCGTCGTGAAGGAAAACAATTACAATCTAATCGTGATGAGTCGGGAGTTCGAGACTTTGGATCAGCCGCTAATGGTGGAGATTATCAGGCGACGGCTAATGCCGCAAACTAAAACTATTACGAAGTACGAATCTGTCACTGGTAGGTTTCATGCGCGACACACGTTTATCATAAAATAGTCTCTTATGAAATTTACTTGTTAGGAACTAACCTGGAGCAAGACATGGAAGCATTTTTAAAGAGCTTCGGTCAGGAATTTTGTGATATTACATTGGAGCTGAACGGTAGATCGATACCGGCGCATAAGGCCATCCTCGCTGCACGATGTGGCTATTTTGAAGGACTGTTTCGATCCACGCCAGGAAATAATACGGCAAATGTAAGTAATTTATAAAAAAAAACACGTTACTAACGAATCTCTTACTAAACGAGAGAAGCGAGATAATATCGTCGTCCATTTTAATGCAATATTTCACATGTACAATTATAAAATAGCACAAAACTTTTATGTAGGTACAAATTGGCGAGACGATACCGTCGTACGATTCATTCTACTCTTTACTGAAATATATTTATTATGCGAATGTCTCGATGCCTCCTGAGGATTCTCTGTATCTGTTTGCTGCATCGGAATATTACAGTTTCACGAATAATCGACTAAAGGTGTTTTGCAAACAAAATCTCGAAATGAACGTTACTTTCGAGAATGTTATACCGGTTTTAGAGGCAGCTGAGAGAACGCAAAATATTGATATGAAAAAGTATGCCCTCAATCTGATAGTTCATCACTTTAGCGAGGTAAAGAAATGATCAGATCCTGGACACGTATGTTCGATATTAACATTCGTAATATGTATAGACATGTATACGAAGTATTGCTTTTATTTAGGTTGCCAGACTGCCAAAATTGAGAGAATTAAGTCGTGAGCTCTTACTGGATATTCTTGATGCTTTAGCTGATGATCGCAGCGATGCTAGAACGTGTCAAGATATGACTACTGATTGCTGACGGATTTCTATTTCAGATCGTCGTCCATGTAACTGGGATTTACCATCGCCGTGCAGTTTCCAAGTGAGTATGATTATTTAAAAAATATATTATTCTCAATATTGTTATATTTTTATTTTAAATAAGTTATAGATATTATTAATAATATTATTAATGCTGAGCAAGAAAAATGCTAAAAATATTTGTGATGATATTCCGGAGTTTTCTCGTTCTAGGAATTATGCCGGGTGAATTTCATCCTCATAGGACGAACGGTTCTGTTTGTTGGTAACTGTTATCTCGATCACACGACTAAATCTTGCCTGACATCAGACATACAGACCCTGTTACCATTGTCGATTCAGGATGAGTCGTCATCGTCATCGTCATCATCATCGTCATCCTCATCCTCATCCTCATCATCGTCATCGTCATCGTCATCGTCATCGTCATCGTCATTGTCATCGTCATCGTCATCATCATCGTCATCATCGTCATCATCATCTCGTTATGGTGATAACAGGAAGCACCAATGGTCTACTATTACCCGTCGTTGTTCCGTCAGTTGCAACATGTTGAGACGCACCGTTGTCGCTCTTTCGGACCTTGGACTTAGAAAGTTATTCCCGTAAATCGGAATTGTGTTAATATTAAATGAAATGACGATGATTTTCGTCAAGCTGTGTCATAGAAGTGTTTATTGCATGATGCAAAACTGCTCGAAAGCCGATGTATAATATTAGTGTAGTGATTGTGTCTATTCGTATAACAACATTAGACATGATATTATACACAGGATGCGCATCAAGGTATCATTTTCCAATATTTTACATAAATACCCTGATGAAAAAATTCTGATAGCTCATATTTTTAAGAATTTTTCATATTTCAAATTTATGAAAACATATTTTAAACTTTTGCAGATTTTATAAGTTTTCTTAGGAAATTATAGAATGCAAAATTTAAAAATTCTTAAAATATTTCCTCAAATTCATACATAAAGAATTTTAGAAAATATGTAGGACTGTTTCAGTATTTCTGAAAAATATTCATATGAAAAATTCGAGAATTTTAAAAAGTTATAAAATTATACATAGAATTCTGAAAATTATATAGAAATATTGAAAAATGATATGAAGAAAAATTCTAAGAAAAATTTCACCAGGGTAGATACATTAATGTCACTTCCAATTATGACATACGTTATTACGTATGTCTTAATTAGCAATTGTTATATTGTATTATTTATTTATGCAGAGTGTTAGAATTTGGGTATAATGACAAAAGTATGCAGAAAACTAAGCAACGAGAATGAAATTTTTTTATTTTGAGCCATTTTTAAGTGAAAGGTCCTAAAGTTTGGTCATTCATATGCAGAATCTTTAATTTCTGTGCTTTTTGTTGCTTCTGTTTTATACCCGAATTTTGTGATATATTATAGCATTTGGCTATAATACTAATGAGATACCATTGAGAATTCTACTAAGATGTTATTAAGAACTCTATTGAATTTTCAAGCGCTATTAATCAATTTTAATCGGCCTGTCTCCAGTTCAAAGGAAATTGGAAATTGTTAATATTATTAACAATTAATATTATTAACTGCTGGATCGTTCGATATAAACATCTATATGCTCAATCCACAAGGCACTAAATATTAATTTTAGTTATTTCGATATTTTATGATGCATAGCAATTTTTTTAAGTGACATGAACTTTTATAACAAATCAGTTTTTAATGGTATCTCATTGTGGCGGCCATGATAAGCCTATGTGTTTCCATGTTTTTATTATACATATTGAAGTATAGTCTGTAAAATATACATGAAATGTCTATTTGTGCTAAAGAAAGCATTGTTACAACATATTTACATGTATTCACATATTGTTCCATCGTATCCCCGTTGATTTTTTTGTAATTATACATGAGACAGGAATATTTTTATGGGCTTAAGTAATATATATAGTAATATATATAAAAATAATTTCATTTTATGCAGGTAGAAGAGAAATGATAAAAATGATAAAAATGAATATTATGTGCATGTATTGTTGAAGGTGAATACATTTTCAAGACGTTTCAGAAAGTTGTTGATATAAGAAATATCTATAACTAATGTGAGAGGACATAGGAAATTAAATTTAGACTATATATCAGCATGAGTCATTAAATTGCAAAGGGCGCCTATATTTTCATCGAATATAATATAATAAATTAAATTATACTTGCAAAAAGAAGAGATTTTTTATTTAATTTATTGTTATTATTTGTTAGCCTTGTCGAACGATAATTACGATTTAAAATTTACGAAACTGAAACTACAGAAGACAATAGTATTAGTGCAGCACGATAAAATACAAGTATCACTTAAAACAAGACTTTCGCGAATTGTAGAGTGGGTGGTAACATTAATAATCGCACTTGATTAATAAATTATGTATTATATTTCAATCTCGAATATAATTGTACATACATATGATTCATATTCTCGTGGAAGATAATTAATGCTTCAAGTTTACAAGAGCAAACAATACGAATCGAGGGAACGAGAGGAACCGAATAGGTGCTCATATATAAAATCACATTGCTCTGTCTCTTCCTGTATCTCTTTCTTTCTCTCTATCATCCTTTTCTACATAATATTATCTCTAGAGAGAGACAGGTTTTTATTGTATCTAATGTTATCTCTAGGCAGGTGGTACTTATTTATTCTGAATACACATCCGATTTATAACGACATTTCATTCCAAGTAACTGAATAAAAAAAATCAGTCTCGCGATCGTTGAGGCTTATTTTCCTCATCTTGAAGTGAGATGCCGTTGAATCAAGATTTGTGCTTGGAAGTAAACATCCTTCTTTTACATTTTTCTGTTTTTATCCTTTGTTCATCAAAGCGTGTTTCGCCAGAAAACAGTGCACCGTCTATGGCCCATTTCTTTTAACAATCTTCAACCAGACATACGTTGACAACACGTTGACATACAATCCTTCGACGACTATCGAATCTTTTTTCATAGAAGTAACAAGATAATTGAATGAGAAGAAAATAATTTTAGGCAAAGAGGATATTAAACAAGTGAAAGAATGAAGCAAATGTTATCTCCATTTCGATGTTTGAGATTTATTAATTTCTGTATATACATTACTATTGTTCTTGATTATGATGCATATCTATTGACATACATTTCTTCGAGAAACTTTCATTTAATATAACGTATTTTAGCTTCGTATTTACTTTTATTTTACTTGTATGAATAATTCCCGTTCAGTCATCTGTTACATCCATGATCTTTTTTTTTTGATAAGATTTCTTAGAGAGGTTTATTACTTTCCACTTATTAAACCCATTAGGTTATGACATTCACCAAGCCGTTGCACACGTACATCAATTGCGCACCGTACAAGGACAATATGCCATATAAATGAAAAAAATAAAAGATATTAGAGAAAAAAAAGTTTGAAAATATGTAAAAAAAAAAGAATTAAATTATTTAAAGTTATATTTTGTTTCTCGATTAAATAACTGATCCGCTATAATTAAAGCTTCTACGATGCTTTGTGTAAATGAATCGTTATGTTATTATTTTAGTATTCAATAATAATTTTAAAGAGTGATGTGCCAGGAAAATAATTCATTTTGTGACACATTCTTCACGATCGTTAACTACATGTTAACAATAGTTATTGAATCATTTCTCGTTAAAATCTAAAATAGTTAAAGTACTGAAATAATTGAACAAAGAATAAAATAAATTTTTAGATAATATTGATTAGCTAAATAAAAGACGAAATAACTGTCATTTCCATTTCGATGTCTGAATTGCGATGTCGATTACATATCACACCGTAAAATTGAGACTTCTTTAGAATGAACGCAGCGATTTAAAATCTACAAATTTTTAAAGGTTTCGATGTCTTTGTACGCTCTTATTTCTCATTAATGCGTTAAGTCTGAACAAGGCAATTGTAGTCAAAACCTTCTTTTTCTTTTTTTGGTCGTTGGGTAGGCATTGTGCCTCTACAATGGGAAAAGGGAAAGAAAGACGCCAACTTGTACTCTTGCACATTCCTGGTTTCCTTGCTCGAAATCAGTTTTCAATTTTCTTCGATTCTTCAAAGATTTTTGTTCTATCATAAGGCGCCTAAATGAATTTCTTTAAAAAGGCGTATTATACGCTAGCTGCGGCCCTACATTCACTATGAAATCTTAATGTAATTACTCTAAGTAGGCCTTTCTGTTCATCGCTTAAAAGTCTAAGTCGAAATCTGTATTTAATACTGCACGCAGCCAACAACGCCACGATGCGATATTAATCATAGATAACATGGACTTAGTTTAATTATTACAAAGAGACATCTACGAATTACAAGAAGATAACGAGATAAAAGTAGCGATACGGTAGTGGTACAAACTTCACACGTTGATTTCGAATGGCCCCAATCTGAAATTCAGAAACAATAATGAACATTTTCCTATCGGTATTAATTTGTACGACGTATCGACATTGTATGACGTCTTACCGATTGTAATGTATTGATTGACTCGTTTTGTAGGATTCCAAAGAGTGCGAGACAATCAATCCTCGAAGATCAATGCTCCTCGAATTTTCTGTGTGCAGTACTCACACATAGAGAGAAGAATGCATCTCGTTGAGCATTACATATCACGTACATCCATGTCGAACATTACATTTCACGTCGAACATTATATTTCACGTCGAACATTACATATCACGTCGAGCCTTTACATATCACGTACATCCACGTCGACGATGTGGTCCACACCAAATGTTTGGAAAATTCTTCTTTCAGGTCAATTTGCAGGTCATTTCTATGAGCAATAATAATGATTTGTTATTATTAAATGTTCGAAAAAAATATTAAATTCAAGCACAATGAAAAATCTGGAGTTAATAAACAAAATTAAACTAAGAATCTCTCTGAAATTAATAAATTTAACGAATCTCGATTTTTATTTGGCAAATAATTACAATTCCAGGAATCTCTAATTATTTTGGTTAATCTATTATTTAATTTTTATAAGAACTCTTACGCGCGCGCATTTTAATAATGATCTTCGATTTACAAAATGAAACGTCGAACCATTTATATTGATCCTAGATTGATGAATTTTATCACTACTTACTTGATATCAAATCTTATATGGAATTTCAACCTTCCTTGTCATTTATTATCATCATTTTCTACAATTTCGTTTAAACATTTAGCGTATTATCACTATAATCTTTAGCATATATTTGATTTAAATTGTAATGAATTTTTAATAAATTATAGAAAAGTTATTTTAATAATATAAATTATACAAAATTAATAATTACAATGTCAAATTATTTTATAAAAATGTCCTAAGCTCTCCATTATAATAAAAATCTTAATTTTCTTAAAATTATAAATTATTTATACCTTTTCCTCGACGATACTGCTCGTCGATGGTATTCTCTGCGAAGGATCTATCCTTCTCCGTCTTTCTTCGATAACTTCGGTGTCGGAACTGCCCATAGTTACTTGTGCTGATTGCGTCAAGGATGCATTTACGTGTCTCGTTTTCATCAAAGGCGGATTCCGAGATTGTGGTAACGCGAATCCTCGTCTGAGAGCACCTCGCGGTGGTGACGGTGGTGGATAAGATATACCTGTGACACACATCGTCAATACGTGAGAGAGGAAGAGAGAGAAAGAGAATATTCATTTAATTTTTTCAGAGGGAGAAACCGAAGATTTCAAACAAAAGTAACTTATGCTCTTAATGTTTTCTGAAGGTTTTCGGAGTCATTAAATTCGATTCTGGCTTTAAAATTCTAAAATTCAAATTAAAAAAAATCTGATTATCTTAAAACAGCTGGGTCTTAGGAGTTCTTGGTATCGTGGAGTTTAAATGCGCTGAAAATCCATCCTTATGAAAAAGACACTGAAGATTTCGGAAAAACACTCAATTTTCAGTTTTTTTTTCATAAGAGCCAAAAATGTTGAATTTCAAAGATTATAATAATTTCCATAAAGGACGCTCTAGTGTTACAAGATTTATAATTAGAATTTAAAAGTCAGTTTGGAAATCAGTACTGTCTGCGTGGCATTAATGAGTTTCATTCAAACAAAGCGAAATTGGAAACTTGGTGTATATATATATATATATATATATATATATATATATTATCATGCGTATGCAATTAGTTGTACATTTTAATGCCTATATATAAATATATTGTATACAGTGCGTATGTGCACATACATGTATATTGGAATCATATTTACTAATTGGTTTATATATATGTAAGTACCTAGTCCAAACTTAAATCCTGATCATGATGTTATATAATTTTTTTTATGTATTCTCGTAAAGAAGTTATTTAATAGCAAGTTAAATCACATAAATTTTATAAAATCTTGTATTATAACGTTAAAGCATTTAAGCAATTACTAAAACTGGTTTTTTTTTTAACTGAATTGTTTAGCAGCGTAACGTATTGCTTATGCAATCATAAAGTGTAAAAAACAGTTAAAGGTGAATCTATTTATATGCCGCTTTTAATAAAAACAAGCCAATTATAAGTACGTTTTGTTTTACACTTACAGCGCTTACAAGCATTCGTCTTCGTTTAATATTTGATAGCTAGCAAGGATAAACTGATGCTTATAGCATATCGAAAACGAGACGCCCTTAGTAAATATTAGGATGCGTTTCACTTTATATTTGTAACGTTCGCGAGAATCATTTTATTATTTTTTTAACATTTTCAAATATAAATAAAGATGAAACGCTTGCGGACATGCGAATGTTAAAGTGAATCGCATTATTTAAACTCCTTTTACATCGGCGATCCGCATACTAATTAGTAACTTTCTATTAAAATTATTCATATAATTATTCATTTTAGCAATGTATTTAAAGAATGATGTACTACATTGGTATAATATGCATCAATATGATTAATGAAATATTCATATCATATAATGTTTACGTAAAAAATCGCCGAAATTGAGATAATTTAATAGACAGTGAACGCAGCCTAAGGTCTGTTCTTTTTTAAAAAGTGATAGAAACAATAAGATTGGCAACACTGCTCGATGGAGTCGAGTGTTGATTGTTGGTCATTGTGGTTGTGTAGTGGATGTGCGAGCGGTTAATCGTATGCTACAGAGAAGTTTAATTTGTCGATTAAGAGAAAATATACGATCGTAGATTAAAGCGCCATAATGGTTAGTTTTTCCTTAACTCCGCACCGATACATTATTTTTTTTTCTCGCAGGAATCTATGTTACAAACTATATATTAGAACACGTGATAATATTAACCTCTTCTTCATTACTATTTAGATTTTTCAGGTGGTGCTACGATTTATTTCCTAATTTGAAACTTACGTTCAGTTCTTGTTTCTGTGTAATAGTTTTTTCTTAAAAAATTTCTATATACCTAATGTAACCTTTCCACCTAATATCCCCCTCTCCACTTAATATCCTTTTTCCCACCTAATATCTTTCTTACCGATAAAAAAAAATTATTTATTTCAGAAACCTTTGATGTTGCACGGGCACGAACGTGCCATCACCAAAATAAAGTATAATAGAGAAGGAGATCTATTGTTTTCCGCTAGTAAGGACAAGCAACCCAATGTTTGGTACTCGTTGAATGGAGAGCGTCTTGGTACTTTTAATGGACACAATGGTTCTGTATGGTGTATTGATGTCAATTGGGATACCACACGGTTGTTATCCGGCAGCGGTGACAATACTCTGAGAGTCTGGGACTGTGAAACTGGTTTGTGCATATGATAATCATACAAAATAAAAAAATTTTGCTTGTGAGTCATACATAGTATCTTTGTATAATGTTCAGGTAAGGAAATAGGACAACTACACACGAACAGTTCTGTAAGAACGTGCGGCTTCAGTTATTCTGCAAACCTCGCGGTGTTCTCCACTGATAAGGCTTTAGGTCACCAGTGTGAGATGTTTATTATGGATGTACGAAATGTTGATTCTACATTATCGCAGGAGGATGCGATCTCTAGAATTTCGGTCAATGGTCCTAGAATTTCTGCTATATTATGGGGAGCCCTCGACGAAACCATTATCACGGGTCACGAAGATGGTGAAATTAAACTTTGGGATGTGAGAGTAAGTATCTTTATCATTATCTTAATTGCAGAAATATAATGTATAAAATATTAGTAGGTACATTGATATTAATTATTGTTTGTAATATTTATAGACAGGGAAGAAGCTGTCTAGTGTTAAAGGTCATAAATCTCAGATAAATGATATGCAATGCAACAAGGATGGCACCATGTTTGTAACTGCATCCAAGGATCACACGGCAAAACTTTTCGATAGCGAGTCTTTAATGTTATTGAAAACTTACAAGACGGAAAGACCTGTAAATTCGGCTACGATATCACCAATTTTTGATCATGTAAGATTCAAGCCACGGAATAGTCGTTATTATGATTTTTGAAAAAATTGTGATAGAAAAGTATGATATAATTTCTATCGAAGGAAATAAATGTAGTATTTGCTAACCATATTTTTCTGTAGGTGGTTCTTGGTGGTGGTCAAGATGCAATGGATGTCACCACAACATCTGCACGACAAGGCAAATTCGATTCACGATTCTTTCACTTAGTATTTGAAGAAGAATTTGCACGTTTGAAAGGACATTTCGGACCCATTAACTCTCTCGCTTTTCACCCTAATGGTCGCAGCTATTCTACAGGCGGAGAAGACGGATATATGCGCATTAATAATTTTGATCAATCTTATTTCGACTTTCATTTCGAATATTAAATTATATATATATATATACACACACATACTTATGATTATAAAAGTGTTCAAAATTAAGTATACAAAAAGGAATAAAAGGGGTAAATGAGATAACCCATTTCGAGAATAAATTTCTCCAAATATATATATACTATGTATGTGTAATCATTTTTCCAAATTAAATGAGTTAAAAGAATAGGTTTTGTAACAAAAAATGGAGGAATTGTATACTTAATTTTTAACACTTTTATAATCAATTTTTTACAAATCCAAAAAGGAACGCGAAATTTCCGACTACGAATCGACTACTTTCACATCGATTCATCCTAATATAATTTTTGTGGTAATTGTCAACTCTAAAAATTATCTGGTTATTAAATATCATTGACAAAAATTTATTATTAATTTTATTATATACATCAGCGATAGGCAATGTAATAATTGTATGAAATAAATATTCCAGATTTGTATAAATCTCTATACTCTACATTTTTTATATATAAATTATCTATTAAAAATTAAGAAAATTTTTTTTGAAATTTTAAAACAATTATTAAATCACATCATTATATATACAAGGTGCGTCCCAAAATTTTCCGAACTTTTGAAATAAAACAACAACGGTTTACTTTTTTTTTTCAAATTCAAATTGTTTATTCAAAGTAGTCCCCGTCGGACTCAATACAACGTTTGGCACGATCTAAAAGCATTTCAAATGAGTGTTTTATGTCGTTCAAAGGCACGTCCTTCAGAATAGTGGTACAAGCCCTTTGGATGTCTTCTACGTCCACATACCGCTTTCCTTTCATGGACAAATGCATTTTGCCGAATAGGTAGAAGTCACAAGGTGCCATATCAGGCGAATACGGGGAATGGTTGATTGTTAAAATGTGATTTTTAGTCAAAAAATCAGTGACAAGTGTCGAACGGTGAGATGGCGCATTATCGTGTAACAAGCGCCAACTTCCTCCTTCGCGATATTCTGGCCGAATACGACGAATGCGGTGCACCAAACGCTTCAAAACGCTTACATAGAATACAGCATTAACTGTTTGGCCTGCTGGAACGAATTCTTTGTGCACAATACCCTTGGAATCATAAAAACAAATGAGCATTGTCTTCACTTTTGACTTCTCTAAACGCGATTTTTTGGGTTTTGGGTCGTTTCGCGCCTTCCATTCCGCGCTTTGACGCTTGGTTTCTGGATCGTATTGAAAACACCACGTCTCGGCACCAGTAACAATGCTATAAAGGAAGTTTTGGTCCTTTTTTGCTTCCTTAATAATGTCCTTTGAATGTTGAATTCGATGCATTTTTTGGTCGTCAGTCAACTTGTGTGGAACAAATCGTGCACAGACTTTTTGTAGGCCCAAATGTTCGGTCAAAATGCGATAAATCGTTGATTTGGGGATGTTCAATTCCATTTCCATGTATCTCACTGAAGATTTTGGCTCATGCTTGATGAAATTACGCACAACTTCGATGGAATTTTCGTTAATTGTCGATTTTGGGCGACCTGTATGTGCGTCGTCATTTATGTCCTCACGACCGTTCTTGAATCGCGTATATCACTCATAAACATTGGCACGGGCTACACAATTATCACCATAAACTTGTTTCATCAAATTATGGGTTTCGGTAAATGTTTTACCAAGTTTAAAACAAAACTTAATATTGGCTCTTTGTTCGAAGTTCATTCTCGTACCGATGTATACAACATACTGACACTTGAGACGCCATAACTTCGTTTCCACTGAACCAAATGTCATGAAATTTTTACTGGAAGTCAGCTAGGGATGTACCTTTCAAACGCGCAATCGAACACACGGATGGCGCCACCCGACCTATCCCTATTGAAAAAGTTCGGAAAATTTTGGGACGCACCTTGTATGTATATTTAATAAATAATATTTAACATCTAATAATAAAACGATTAAAATAATACATAGATATTTGTTATAATGTACATACCAAGTTATTCACAAGTATTATCGTAAGTTTTATTTATTTAAATTAAGTCATAAAATATTTTATTTAATAACCAATTTTATTTAGAATTATAAATTTTCTTTTTCATTTTTTGTTAGTTTTTTTTTATTACTTTAAAAAAGGTTTAAATGTTAAATGAACAAATTACAGTACATATTTTAAGAGAATTTAGTAAAAAACTAATATTTCTAATATTCTTAAATACAATGTCAATTATAGATCTTTTATCTTATTTAATAGGGCAAAGTAAAAATGCGGTAATCAACAAATATATTTTACAATCATTGTTTCTTGTTCATCAAACTTCCGTTTGATCTCCATTAGGCTTTGAAATGTAGCATACATGTACAAAGGTTCAAAGTGTACTGTAAGAATTTTAATTCAATGTTGGTACACACTTTATTTTTATAATCGTATAATATTGTACAAATTATTACAATAAACTATATATTTCTGTAATTATGTCTGTTTCTTAATTTTACCAACATGGCTTGCCGTAAGCGTTTGGCAAGATAGCAGAATTAAATAATACAGCCATACAGTGCAAAAATGCACTTTCTCGAATCCTTCACTCTGTGATTACGACTTTTTTTTCTCTAAAATTATATCCTACAATAATAGTACAAAAAATTATTATCGGGATAAATTGAAATTGCTAAATTAAACTCGTTATTTCTTTTAACGACTATCTACATATTGATGTATCCTATAATCGTTTCGGAGTGTATACAAGAAGAAAATGAAATGAAAAGTCTCTTCTTGTGTACTACGCTATTGCTATACTCTATATTATAACTTTACATATTTATATATATAATATCATAAATGTTTATATTATATATATACATATATAAATGTAGACGTACGCCGCGTTGAGTGTGCTAACAGGATCAATGCTCCATTTCATATTCACGTTTATCAGAAAAAATGTATACACGAGTTGTGTGTCATCCTATTTTATTGATATATTTCTTTATATTATATCCTATGTTAATGTACATTTTTGTTGTTTTCATAAGAGCGCACTAAAATAAAACTGGGTACTTTGTTTTTTTTTTATTACAGTATACGTGACTAAAGGGTTCAAAAATCTATAGTAATATAGATACAATTTACAAGTTTCGATTTAAAAAAAAAAAAAGCAAAAAGATTTCTCGTATTACATCACAAATTATTTCATACACACAGTTCTATGAAATATCATAAATAAAAAGTATGACAATAATTTCACTAACTGTTAATTAAAAAACGTATGATGGCGAAATGAAAGCATAATATATATCTGAAGAACTAGATGGTATCCAGTATAACACTTGTCGTTAGTACCTGTGTACTATAGATTCGTGACTGTCGTGGGCACTCTGGTCAATTAGTACAATTTATCGCATCGTATATCGTTCGGAAATTATTTCGCAAACATGATGTTTATCAGCCTATCAAACCGGAGATTACGGACAATTTCACTGTCCTAAAGTCATATAGCATCATAATAACAAAATAGAATAAATTCGAATATATTTATCTTAGAAAAAGAATTTACATTGTAGAGAATTCGCTATGTATGAGAGTAATCCATACTGCGCATAATGTTATTACGATGTACGTAGCATCAAAATGTTACAATACACTTGATATTTCGCGCGAGAGAGTTCATGTTACACATATAGGCGAGTTTATAGGTCGGGAGTATGCAGCTCTAGGATTTAACCAAGGAATCAGACTGAAGGCCACCCTTTAATATTTTTACAGTCTATTTTATGTAGGTCCGATAACAACAATAAAAATTCTTAAATAAATATATATCGGTATAATCATTGATGGAATATTATTACGCAGTCAACTAGTTTCCTTGTTGTCACGAGTCATAAGATTTTTTCTTTTTTCTTGCTTTTTTTCTTCTTTAGGTATTTGGAATTAATTCGCGTCTTAAAGCATAGTATACATACACATGTACACGTTAACGGCACGTTAATCACTGTACGTTTGCAGTGATCGGCATGGAGTACCACAAAAAGTTATGCGAAATTCGATCAGACAAGACACAATTATCACTCAAGCTCATCATTGCTATTTTCCTCTGCCTTGAATCGCACCGGATCTGGTTGTAGGTTTCGCCGGTTGCGGAATAATCGTTATCTCATCATTAATCTTCAATGGCTTTAGAAGCGAATCATTCGATCGAGACGATGGAGATGCAGGCGTGTTCTTCTTATCCATTACTCTTTTTGCTACAACACTATGCGCCGAGTATACATGATTCTCGAACTGCTTGTACATTCCGAATGTGGCAGTGCAGACTGTACACTTATATGATAAATGTGCTGGCTTTAATGTCATCCCGTGATCTCGAGCAACATGATTTAATAATTTCCATTGATATACCTAGAAATCAACATATACATTTCATAAATCATGTTTATACTTCCTTTATTCTCGAAAACAAAATTTCATGTTACAAACAACAGAAAAAAAATGAACTTACCCTGCCACAAGCTGGACAACGACCCGCATCTTTTCCTTTATTTGCTGCCTCTTGCATACTAGATGTAACAAGCCCATGAGATCCTAATAAATGTCTTTCCAAACCCTATTTAGAAAAAAAGAAATATGTTATTATATATATGCATTTTTAAATGGATGAAAATAATGATTAAATTTTAAAACTTTATATTTTAATAAATATTAAATTTTACTGATGTAAATAAAATGTTATATAAATATCAGTGCATATTTTTCATGATAAAAGAAATAGAATAATTGCACTTTAACTTCAGAAATATTTTTATTTATTAACTTAACTAAATAATTGTGTAAAAATACCTGATCTGTAAAGAATCGGAATTGGCATTTCTGGCAGTTTAATGGAGGTCTGTTATAAATCATCTTTGGATGTATTTTTACTTTGTGGATCCACTGCATGTGATTTCGTAATTGTTCTAGATCCTAAAATAAATACAATAGAAAAATTGCAAAATATTTCGAAAAGATTTACGAATATTACTTATAATATCTTAACATCTGTTAATAATTAGATATTAATTAATAATACAAATTATTCATTATTTATCATCTATTATATTAATTTGTTAATTTGCAATTTCCAAGAGTAGTGACCATCAAAAATAAGAATAATAAAAGTCTATAATTTAATAGTCTATAAATTTATCGTACACTCACCTTAATATATCCATCACAAATTTCACATATAACAAATGTATTTTTTCCTCCAGATTTCGAAGAAGTTCCTGATCCTGGAATGGAGGTCTGAGATGTTGTACGTGGTAGTGGAGTAATAGATATACTCGGCTGACTTAATAGCTTCGCTGTAGGATTTTTGGAACTGGCTGTTGTATTCTGAAAAGTATAAAATACTTACGTTATTTTTAAACACAAATTGGTGTCAGTTTAATAATGTTACTTTTATAAATCATATAATAACAAATATCTGTTTTATTTAATATCCACCTGAAAAATTTGACATTAAAGTTACACATTTGTTATTGCTTTTTCTTCAGACAATGTGTGTATGTGTGTATATGTGTATTTTTCCACTAGGTCTAATTAAATTTCTGCAAAGTTCAATGACAATTTATTGAATATATGAAACGTTGTTTCTCAATTTTTCATCGATTAATCTTTATTTATAACCATGTAGCAATTATTACAACTTAAGAATTAAGATAAACATTTTTTTCATTAGTAAAATTACATATATATTAGTTGATAAAGATTTAGCATTTGCACTGTATAGTACAAATATAATCATATCCCACACATTACTATTTATATATGAACGATAAAGGGTAAAATAAATATTATTATATTTATTTTAATCTATTATATTAACGAGAAATGTGTGTGTGTGTGTGTATGTTCTTAAATATTATGTGTACGTATAATATTAATTATTAGATCAGTTTAAAAAATGGAAGGAGTTCTCTATGCGCAGTGTTAAAATTTTCAAGCGACTACAAGTTTATCCGATCGTTCATAATCAAACTTGGAGAATGTTAAAAGCCTTTCTTTTGCACCTGCAAAACACATCATTCATGCGAACTCACGAAATCAGTTATTCTCCCTGGTTACTTTCCAATATTTATTTACCTGTGATGAGGACAACCTAGACAGAGAGTCGATTACGTTGGGTACAAGTGCAATTGGTGTGGGTTGACCGGAACTGCCGCCGCTACTGCTACTCACTCCCGAGACAGCCGACATGACAGTCCCAGAGCCACCCACCACCTGCCACCACCCATACATCTTTTTTACTAGTTCTTTGGAGCTTCGAATGTACTTAAAGTATTTACGTGTGTACAGTGTACACACATTCGTGAATATTGTTATTAGAGAATGCAGAGAAGACTTTTAAAAGAATGTGGCACGCGTCCATTACTCTCTATTGTTAAATAATGTATATAAATATAAGATGTATAACTTTATTATTGTCAATGTAATTTGTGTTTAAATTAACATAGAAGTTCTATAAACATCGATAATCACTAGTCTCTCTAATATTATTTTGCATTTCTATACAAAGTAAGGGATACCATTTATATATTATTTTCGCAATTAACTAAATGGCTTTCGTCAATACAAATATTTACTTTATACATATTAGAGAAAATTTAATGAAATATATTTGAGAACTTTTTCACCCCTTTCTTTTGACGTCACTCACCTTGTGCGATATTTATAAATAGATATTATTTTAGTATATATCTTATACTGTTCTATCTATACTTTGTTAAAGACAATATTGTGCAGATACCAACTTACGATAAAGTAAAATGACGATATATGTATGCATTTAAAAAATTTAAGATAATAAACTATACATATGTTATACAGATAACAGTAGTCAAGTAATACACAGATATAATTCGACACAAATATTCTGGATACACACAGCTATTAAATTTTTGTGCAGTATATAAATTGCGGCTTTCTCTAATTTTAAGAAGGGCATGACTTGTCATAAATTCTCATCGCCCTTATATGTTAGTAAGCATGTTAAAATAATAATAACGTGTGTGTGTGTAGATAATAACCTTAACGCAGATATTTATAATTATTAGATATTAAAACTGAAAATTCATTTTTTATTTCACTTATTTTTTATTTATTTCAACATACTCTTCTTGCTATCTTCGTGAAGCACAAGTTTTTAATTTTTAGTTTCCGTTTCATATTTTATTTTATATTTATATTATATTTTATTTTATATTTTTGTATTTTATATTTTTTCCGTTAAATCTAATTGTTAGTGTTTGCATATGTATAACGAGTATACATCTATGACAAATGCTATTGTTACCTGGAATATTTGGTTACTACTGAACTGGTATGACGTGGGTACCAATAAACCAGAGGATGTAGGACGATACATCATTCCTGCAACATTGTCTGAAATATACAGCTTACATTAATAATCGTGGATGTAAATCCATTAAACGTATGATGCGTGGAGATTAGAGAAAATTCTCTTATTTTGTAGTCTCGTTAATTTCATAATCTGTTGTAAAAATTTACCTTGTCGCATTGGAGTAGCACCTGGTCGTAATGTTTTCAGATCGGAATATCTCGGCTGCATTGGCGGCCGTCCTCTTCCACGACCTGTGATCGGTGCGGGAAGCAGTTTTGGTAACAGCGGTTGTGGACCCTTTGCGCTCATCGCCATAGCTGCGAGCGCATTTGGATTAGTCGGACCAACGGGTCGCGCGCGATTTACACGCGGTATTTTGGCCGGTGGTTCCCAATCCACCGCGGGCTCCAAGTTCCTCTCCGGTCTAAACTTCTTCGTGCAGGCGAGTATGTGCCGCGTCAATTTACCCTTCTGATTGTCCTCGAATGGACAGTTCGGGCACTGATGGAAAGCGGGACCGCGTTCCAATCTACCACGAGTATTATGCTCTGCTTCCATATGATACAGGATATCGTGAGGACTACGAACCTCCATCGGACAGAAGTTACATTTGTAAACATAATTGCGCATATGCGGAGTTTCTAGATGATGCTGCATGACTAATGTCGATTCCGTTTTAAAACTACAGAACTCGCATTTCTTCATCTCTAAATGGAATGGTTCGTTATTTTCTTTACTAAACTCTAAATTCTTGATAAGTGAATTTATAGCTAATTGAGTCTCAGCTGATGTGCTACCTTTGCCTTGTTTACGTTTTTGAGTCCGTAAGAGATCAGTTTGCACATACTCCTGAACAAGGTTCATTCCAATTTGCATAAAGAACTTTCCCAATGGCAGATCAAAATATGTCGGTATTTTATTTCTGTCGTCTTGCCTTAGATCATGCTTATCACTTAAACTACTGAATCCATGATCGATCAAGTCTATTGAATTGTCACCTCTATCATCTCCCTCTCGCTTACCCTTTCCCTCCATATCACTGTCCTCAGATTTGTCATTACCTCTTTTAACATCTAAAGAATCTTCTTTATAATCTTCATTGTCCTTATTTTCGTCAGCAAGTCTTTTCATCCTTTCTTCCTTTTCTATCTCTTCAATGTTTCTCTCCAACTTAGTGACAAATTCTTTCAGTGGTTTTAGAGGTGGTTTTTCATATACATAAGGTACTATAAAAGATGGTGCTTCAACCACGAACATATCATCGGTCAGTGTCGGCAAAATCGGCGGTACCGTCGGCGTAACTGTGGTCATACTACTGGTTTTCGGGCTTAGTTGTGCCGCTTTTGACGTCATGGGTACTGGTGTGATAGTTGTCCTCATATTAGGGTACATTGTCTGCGTTGTCATACCACTCATCGGGACAACTGAGAACGGATTGGAGTTGGAGACCGTGTGATGAGGTTTGCTGTTACTCACGGGAACTCCACCGCGTCCCGAGAGAATGGAGTTTGTATCTATTATAACTAAAGTAGGTTCCTTCTTTCCGCCTTTAATGGATTTACTACCAGCGGCGATCTCCACCAACCGTTTAGTATCATTAACGACAATGGTAGTTTTACTGTTTCTAACTGGTGATTTTAGTTTAGAATTTTCTTTATCCTTACTGTCGATACCGGCTAATGGATCTTCCGGTTTAATCTCTTCTATGTCAGATCCATCGTCTTCTACTTCCTCCTCCAACTCCTTCTCTATATAGCTTGTTCGTTTAATGTTGCGCGAGCTTCTTCTCGGCGTGATACTACTAAGATCTACTTGTTTTCGTGGTTTTCTCTGTTTTGTGGGATCTTTAATAGCACGGTCTAGTGATGAATCATGATCGTTGCTTTTCATGCTATCAGTTATTTCTTCGATGTCGGGACTGCCACAGCTTCCATTTTCCTCACAGAGCTTGACGTCTGACTTCTCCATACTGCTGTCAGCGATTTCACTACTGTCACAACTACAGTTTGATGACACATCATTGTCATGCTTCTCGATGGTTTTCTTCGAAAGGAACACATCGTCATTATCCAATTGTATTTCGGTAATGCTCTCATCAAGACATTCTATATCAGAGTTATTACTTTGTTCATCTACATCCATAGCTTCACAGGATGTGTTTTTCACACACTCGCTTATTTCAGTTTTAGACACTTCACTAGAATTGTTCGTCTCACTTACACCGTCGGGTGAGTTGGATACTTTAAAGTCATTTTTCAAATCAAACGTTTCACCCTCCTTACTAGTATTACCTACTTCTTCATTTCCATCACTATCTTCATCTTTTGCTTCTTGAATGCCGACTGCTCTTTCATGATCATCCTCGTCATATTGCTCGTCCACATCTTCTTCCTCTTCCTCTTCCTCGTCTTCATCACCCTCCTCCTCCTCCTCCTCCTCTTCTTCTTCTTCTTCTTCTTCTTCCTCTTCTTCTTCTTCTTCTTTAGCGATAACATCTTTCAGAGCTGTCTTGCTTGTATTATCACTGGTATCCATATATTCTTCGTTGTCGGCGCTATAATTCCCATTGACACCATTTGGAATAATCATATCTGTGAACAAATATTTCATATATAATTATTTAATATATAAACATTATTATTCATTAAATAAATATCTTAATTATTTTAAAAAAGCATCAATATAAATACAAATATATATGTAATTATTAAAAAAAATATTCTTGAATCAAAAGCATATCTTTAAAGTTATTACTCTTAATATACCATTAATGTTTCTGTGATAAACTAATTTTAATTTAACGTAAGGCTGAAAGAATTGATAGAAAATCAAACAAGATAGTATCGTATTTGCAGCGAATATATTCTAGATGTAGATATTAGTTATGAAATATGGTATATGCATAGAATATAGTTTTTCCAAAGCGTTTTTCTAAAAGCTTTCAAGTTGCAATAATGGATGGTAATCTTTAGGTAAAATACTGTCACATATAATTATGACCAAGCTATGATCAGTAATAAATAAATTAGATAACAATGTTATTGCTGTCTTATCAGTTTCAACAAGACTTCTCAGTGAAATATGTAACACCTTTATAAATTACAACATAGATTTGCATACTTTGTTTATATTACATGCAGAAAAAATATGAAATCTTGTTCTCTCTCTCTCTCTCTCTCTCTCTCTCTCTCTCAATTTTCTTTTATTTCATATTATTTTATATTTGTCTAAAATATGATATGTATAATATCTGCTGTAAGTGATACATGCTTTCAGAGACCTTGTCTTATAATTAGAGAGCCTGATACTGAATCAATTAATCAAAAATCTCTCTCAGGCAGACAGCCATGTGCTAGCAAAAGTACACTATGCAACTTGGTATACAATTTGATCCGGCCATACAAAATGACATTGTGACAAAGTTCTGTGATCTACAGATCCAAAAGGATCTACAATCCAAAGGATCTGAACGCAAACTGTGAAAATTGAATTTTACCAAGCGTTAGAAACGTGAAACAGGAGTCAGTGCTCACCTTTCAAATGTTTATCGGAACTGTCTTGTGACTGAGAAGTGTCCTTAGAGGCAAGCTCCTCCAGCGTGCCTTCCATGAGTCCACCGTGGTCCGCCGCGCGGTCGATCTACAATTAACGACACACCACTGATGACAATCGGAGAAGGCAAGAAAGGCGAGACGAAGTGCACCACAGCTACACGTTCACCACCTCGGGGATGGCGAAGGAGGCCTGGCAGAGATGCGAGGGAAGAGAAGGAAATTTTTAGCGAGGCCGAATTTTTCAAAATGGCGCTGCGAATTCCGCACTTGCGTCCGCTCTCGCTCCCATAACCAACAAACTTCCGTCTGAGCCCGAGGGGGTATCCGATGTCGTGTATGTATGTGTGCGTGTGTATGTGTGCGCGCGCGAGCGCACGAACGACCGCGCGGGTATGTTGCACCTGGGGCGTTTCGAATGCTATCGCGGTAGCAACAGCGACGGCGACGGTGACGGCGATGATGACGGCGTCGTCTCAAGTTCAAACGTTCTGTCTTCACTTGGCGTGCGTGAATGAATACGCGATTCGCTTGCACGCGCGCACACGCGACGACCGACGAACAGACGAACAGACGCACAGACGGATAGATGGACGGACGAATGGACGGACGGACAGACGGACCGACGGACCGACACACGAATGGATATCCGCGACTCCTGGTTCAGGCGACTCCAACTCACGCGAGAACAGTTAGCGTCGTCTGCCAGCTAGCGCAGGTAGTCATCTGCATCAACCTGCATTCACTAACCACCGCTAGCGTCTGCGAGTGCCAGTCAGTCATTCCATCAAACCATGCAGCCAGTTCGTCAGTCGTCGATCCCGACCCTCCGTGCGCGCCGCATCACTCTCTCTCACTCTGTCTCTTTCTCTGTCTCTGTCTCTCCTCTCTTCTCTTCTCCTCTCCTCTCCTCTCCTCTCCTCTCTCAACCTTCGCAACCTACCAACCTCCTCTACACCTATACCCAGAAAGAGAGCCTGCACGTATATAGAGTATCTGTGTACGTATACCGCGGCTGCGCGCGCGCAAAGCTTTCCGACGAGGCGTTACACGTTAGACACTACAAAGAGGACGAAGGCAAGGACTATGACGAGACAATAAATCAACCGCGCCAATTTTTCCGAGGATAAACGTCTGTGAACAACGACGTTCAGCGAATTCGGCGAGTGAATCGTCGGAACGCCAAAGAGGTATCGTACGATTCACGTTACCGCCTCTTCCACGAGCGTGACGTTCACATCACGAACCTCTCGCGACGTACCCCGGCGTCGTAAGGAGGTGGGGAAGGGATTCCAGGGGACAGGAAAGCGAAAGAACCCGCGCAACGGCTTCGACTCGTCTCCCGTCGAGAGAGAAAGAGAGGAGAGAGAGAGAGAGAGGGGGGGAGGGGGACGACTGGGGAGATCAGGGGGGAAGATCTTGGCTGCCGACCGGGATGGCGTCGACGTAGAGGTTATAAAGCCTGAGACCACAATTGAAAAGAACAAGCAATAAATAATAGACGAATAGAGAATAAGAGATTGCAACGTATCAGAAACCGTGTATACTAGAAAGTTTACGATTTTTGATAGGTTGAAATTTGTCATTCCTGTTCCTATTGTCTGTGTTTTTTAATGGCTGCATTCAATATTACAATCGCTCACCGAGCTCTTGCATCTGATTAGCATATTTCATTAAATTCAAAAATATATGCCTGTTTAGTTAGACTCTTGTACTTAAGGCTTCCTTAAATTTATCTTTAGATGTTCAGTAGCCAATGAAATAATTCGTAGAGTATCTGAAGATAAATTTAAGGAAGACCAATATAAGGCCTGACTATGAATACGGGTATCAGATCAGAGCTCATTAAGCGAGCAATTGTAATACAGAGGATGCGTTCCGTTTTGCGCACTCAGCGCTTGTAGTATCATTTATGATAGACAACAAGGATGATGTGATGTGTACAGCGTGTAAACGTGAAAACGAAACGTATCCTGAATGTATCCATTTAAGGTGCTTTCTCACGAGTCAGAATTTCGGAAAAGTAAGACCAATCAGAATTATTCGTCTGTATAATGCTAAACTTTAATGATTCTGATTGATGATCGTATGACTTTTCCAAGATTCCGTTTTCCGAAATTCCAACTCATCTATCATAGGGAAGCACACCTTTAGGCTTAATAAATTTCAATCTATTAGAAACGGTGTATTCTTATCATATTCATGGTTTTTGATGAGTTGAAATTTGTTATTACTTTTGGGCGTTTTCCAGCAAAGTACAGTGAATTGTTTCATCCTGTAACGTTGACAAACAACAAGTATGTGATAATTCTGTGTTACACTGGGAGTTTTCCAGAAGTACAATACAATGAGTCCTTACATCCTTGTTGTTTGTCAGCATTAAAGAAGAACGAAATGATTCAATGTGTTATACTGTGTTCATGCTGCAAAATGTCCCTTGTATCCTTGTTGGAAAACGCTATGATTAAGCCTTCATTAAAAAGTACAAGAAATAGAAATAGAGAATAAGAGTTCAACTTATTAAAAACCAAAGAGTCAGTTACAGTTCCTGAAATGAGAAAATTACAAAAGTGAGTAAATAGTATTGACTAAGGCTGTGATCAAAGTCTCTTAACGCTACAAATGCTTTGAAGCGTTTGATGGACCAATTAGAAGAAAGAATTTTACAAACTGATCAATTAAAAAACGCTTCAAAGCGTTTGCAACATCGCGTTGACCATATCCTAAGTATTGACAATGAAGTTATGAATAATCTAGTAAATTTGCTTACTTTGTAATTTTTTAAGAACCGTAATAGGCTCCCAGAACACACCATTTTTGATAGGTTGAAATTTACTATTCCCTATTCCTATTGTCTTGTCTGTAATATTCTTTAATTGTGCACTAGGCTTTAGACTTAAAGCCATAATCACACTATAGATTATGACTCGGAACTCCCGATTATTATTCAACCAATCACAGCAAGGCACCGGCTACTTCTGATTGCCGAGTAAAAATCGCGAATAAAAATCACTCTATTTTCAGTCGACAACATTGAATCGAGTCGAGCCAAGTTAGAGTCGTTGGATAGACTTTTTTCCCTCCTTCAGAAATTCATCCCTTAAGTAATTTTTACGTGTGGGACTGAGACTTAACCGAGTCTGAAATCCACGGAATGGAAGAAGAAGAATGAGTGTCGGGAATCTATAGTGTGATTACATCACACTATATATAAAGATAAAAGGAGAAAATCAACTGTCCGATCGGATTTGACAGATCGCCGGCCCGGTCAATTCGCCCCCGAGATTTGACGATCGGAGAAAACGATCGGAGCTCTTCTCTTCAACGGTACTCGTGGATGCCGCCTGCTTTCCACGGTCACTCCCGTGCTTACCGACGTGAAACGCGCACGTTTTCGCCAGCCCGACGGCCCCGTTCCGACTTGTGCTCGTGAGATCCCCTCCCGGCGCCACGAGACGCCGCTATTCCTCCGACTTGCACCAAGACGTCACGTCACGTCACGTCACGCGTTGCACGCGTTCCTTACGCTCTTCTACACTTTCTGTCTCCAGAAGGTATATGGCACGAGAACGAGAGCTCATGGCTTTCCGAAGCGAGGGGGGCGAGACGAGGCCGAGGCGCGGCGATTCCCAGCGGTGTTTATTACCGTATTCAGAAGTGCCTTCCACCCCGGTTCCCAAGCTCCTCCAAAATCCTCGACGACGGGCTCGTCCTGTCTTGACGCGCGCGCGCGCGCGCGCACCAACTCGAGAGATTTACGGCCGTGAAGAAGATGCAACTCTTCTGCGCGATGCACACTCGACTCGACGCGCCGCCGAGGACGCGACGACGCGCGCTTGAGAGCGCAGAAGCACGGACGGACGAACAGACGGATGGACGGATAGACGGGCGGGCGAACCGACGGTGCTGACGCGGAGTGAGAGAGACAGACGGAGGGAGACACGCACACATATATATACAGACACACACACATACATACGGATGACACCGTGTCCAGTCGGAACGTAAAAGCTCGTCCACGACCCACGACGACGCGGCCGTGCGTCACTCGGCACGCGCGTAACGACGAGCGACGTGGTTGAGGCTATCGCGTCTTCCATTCATGCCGCTCTCCGCGCTTTTTTTTTCCTCCCTCACTTCAACCGTCCAACTATTCCGAATCGTGCGTCTTCGTACGCTTCGTTCGCTTCGAGTAATCGGGTGTACGAGAGAGTGTAGCAGGTACAGGTAATACGCGCGGGTCGCAAGCTGCAACCGACAAGCAGCTTCCCCTCCCGACGGAGGAGTTGAGGTTAATTTTCCAAGCTCTCCTTTGAGCTTTACATATCTCTCTCTCTCTCTCTCTTTCTCTCTCTCTCTCTCTTCACCACTCGATATCATTTAGAGATTATCAATCGCCGTTGACCGCGTTGTTAATCCCAATCAACCTTCCCGGTTGGGGCCACAATGCGCTCAATGACAAATGGTGTATACGTACCTAGAGACGAAGAGTGAGAAGACGGAGATGACAAACGACAGCGGCGACCACGGTGAGGACGGGGGCGCCGAGGCCAACGCCGA